>CM067218.1:26105224-26225426 GCA_034190945.1 Octodonta nipae | reverse complement strand
AATTGTGAGTTATGTAATTGTGACCCCTTCATGACTGACCCAAGTGGCCGGAATGTTCTCAACCAACAAACGGTTGGCTCTCACGCGACAATTTGTATTATTTTCTGTTGCTGGTCAAGAAATTTTTTATCTTAAAAAGTTGGAAAACGCCAGCCAAAACCTCTTATTCTAAAGCAATTAACAGTTTGACATTAAATTCCTTTTAATAGTATAGAATAGATGTACAGAAGATCAATAGCCCTTGCTAAGGACTATGAAACATATTCAAAGCAATTTGGCTCTGTATATACAATATATTATTTTGGTTATTGTTTTATTTGAACGGGTGGTCGAAAAATTAAGAAAATGACTGCATTTTATGACAAAATAATTATTGTTATTGTCTTCTGAAGGTTATTTGTGGGGTTTTCCGGTTTATTCTTACGGTTGTTTTTTGAAGAACTGTATATTTAAAAATCCTCTCAAGATTTGATTGTGACCTTGTTGCAGCGGATTAATAACTCATAAACAATTCCATTTTTCAATGTAAAAAGTTTTAATGTCACATTGTCATATCGAACTTTTTAGTTTTTTTTATTTATTTAAATTCCTTGTGTTAATTTTTTTACTGTCATTGAAAACAAGGTCTGATATAGGCACTGAAATGTTGGCGTATTCGAAATATGCAAATTTTGAAATAATTGTGATTATTCCCAAATAAATGTATAGTTTTGGTTTACTCCTTGATGATGACAGCTTCACTGTTGAAACGAGCGTTGAATGATAAAAAAAAGGTTTGGTCTTAAGGTACTAAACTTTGTGTTTATACGTCTGTGATACACCAAAGGTTGCACCGATATTCCATGCAACCTAGAGATGATGCAACTATGATTCGGAAAACAAGTAAAATGTTCTGGGAACAAGGTGCCTGAAATTTCTGATTTTACGCACCAATATTATTGTATTAAATTTTAACGTTCCCCAAAATATATATTTTTTTATATAATTTTCACAACATCTGGAAAAATTTTAGATTTTTATCTAACTTTTTTATTTTTCAGTTATCTCAGTACTACGTTGAAAGGTATTACAGTTTCAAAGTGCTTAAAAATGTCTAACAAAAATTATTCTTTTTTGGGTTCCGTTAATACAATATAGGGAAACCCTCATAATATCACTCAGGATTTCTACCACTTTCACATCACAGCAAGTTTCTCCTAAACTACTGGACGGAAGAGGTTGACATTTGGTACCAGTGTATAGTTTGGTGATTAGGAGTACATGTCGTAAATGAAGAAATTTTGATTTTAGGGGTACTTCTGAGGTGAAATACTAAAAAAATCGACCGTTCCCCACCCCTTATCTCCGAAACCATAAGAAGTAAATTTTTGAAAAAGAAAAATTAGAGATATAAGTAGTCACCTGAATTTTACTGGAAAAATAAGGAGAAACCTTTACTATTAATTTTGGGGGGCAAATTACAGACTTAAATGGAAAATATAAAATTAAAATCGTTTCTAACACATCATGTAATTATCTTCTAAACGTTGTTTGTGGCATATTCTTGATTACTTTTATTTTTTTTTTGGGAATAACACCACAATAGAAATAAAACTATGTATATTGCAGGAATACCAAATGTTTCAAGGTCTATTCTGACCTCGTTGTCAATGGCTTTATATTTATTGATGTGATTGTCATAAATCAAATTTTCATTTTGCAAATTTAAAAAAATTAGGGGTCCAGTACCTCTGCTGCTCACTTGCATTTATAAGAAAAATTAGTAGAAACCCCAATATTAATTTTGGGGACAAATTATAGAATTTTTATTTTTTATTTAAGAAATAAAAATTAAATTTTCAAACGCATCATATAATATATGAAATAAAAAGCTCATTATGTGAATTACATATATATCATATTTTTAATTCATTTGTTTAAAAGATATTAATAAAAATATTAAACAATACTTAATTCCCACTTTAGAAACTACACTAAAAATTTTGAATAATATATTTTATTTGCATTTTTAAATAATTTCTCTAAAAGGTTAATAATTTATTATTTAAAACTTGACCTATTTTCCCCTTTATCGTCCAATCTACAGAGCCTAAAATTCAGACAGTAGATTTTAAAAGGCTTCACTGAAAGTTTATTAGTAAAATAAAACTCTATTCTTAATTTTGTGGTCCAAATTAGAAAATTAAATACATATTTTTATAATAATCAAACGGATAATGTAGCAGATAAGATAAAAAGTCTATTGTGGAAAATAAAAGTGTATATTTTTTATGATTTTAAAATGCTTCCTCTAAAATATATTATGGCAAATATAAGAAAATGCACTCATTCCCTGCTTGTCTGAAACTGGAATATTAGAATCTTTAAAGTGCTACGGAACCCTTAGTATGCGAATACTCTCTTCGAGATGTCATTCTTTTGTACGCAAGACAATATATATAATATATTGTTTCTGATTAGGGAACCTTCATCAGTTGCGCTTCCCACAATTGAATGTCCTCTCGAACACTTCTTTATGTATTTGATACATATCGTTAAATTTGAAGACGCGACATGTAAAAACCAAAGATTTTCGGGGAAACTAGCACACAGAGGTATCCGAATCTGGAGCCCTTCCATATAATTGCTGTTACCCATAACTCCTAGATTAGAATGTCACCATGAAATTTTCAGGTTAACTTCACCTGTCAGAGATATTGAATACTCTCTTCGAATGACACCTAGTTTATATTGTTACAGATCAATAAAAAATAACTTGATGTTTTTTCATTTAAACTCTAATATTTTGCAATTTGAATTTTGGCATCGATTTGGAATTTTCTTGAAAGCCTTTCTTTTGGCCTGAAGCCATTGGCGCATTGATTTTACATAAGCCTCTTTCGGGCTTTTCCTCTGTATTTTATACTCTGTCATCTTAAGTTTTGTCTTAATAAAGCTAGACTTAAATAAAATAAGATCATTTTTAAAACTTCCATTTTACCATGGTTTATCTTACGCTATAGGTTTTGACTGATTGGAAATTAACGGAAAGACGACTGATTATTTTCTTAACATATTTGTTTATTTACTATAATTTCTTGTTTTTTTTTCTAAACGAAGAAACCCTTAATTACATAAACTGGTCTCTCTTTCTTGCACAGACAATTGAGTTGTAAGGGGATTTCAAGGTCAAAGGTGAGTGTGGGACTGCGTTAAGAAGCTTTCGCTTCAAAAAGGATTATACAAGTTTTCAGGATACTTCTAAATACTAACACAAAAAATTTCTACCAACTCTTGGACTTTAACTTAAAACGTAATATTTAAAATTGTTTTAAAATGGTAAAAAAACACATTCGCTTTGTTTGATCATCACGATTGACTACAACTCAGAAGTAAGACTCCACTATCGAACTTTTACCAATTGTTTTTCGACAGGCTCGGTACAACAAGAAAAACGAAACTGCATACAGCAAACAAAGAACGCAGAACACCACAGATATTCACATATAAATATATAAAATTTCCATTTAGAAAATGGTGCTTCATAATAAATTAAAGGGCGGCCAGTCAGTCTGCATATACATTCCAAGTCCGGCATAACGCCTTCTCTCCTCTGTGTACGTATATATGTGTATGCCCCACGGCGCAAAATTGACCCCAGTTGATTCGTTGAGCCTCCGGAACGTGACAAAATCTCCGCTGGGACTTTAAAGCGTTCTGCAGAAGCAGTTCTGCCTTCCGACCGTATTTACCACAGACCACTTTGATCATTCAAAATATCTCCCGTCTGAAAATATGTCAAGGAACATTTATTACGAGGACCAGTTTAATGCAGAATTTATGAATTCGAGTTTTTCCACACACGATATGAAGTCGCGAGAAATATATATAAATGTATGTAAGTTCGAAATAGGTTTCTTGTAAATGTTTTGAATTCATTTTTAAACACTAGTTTTAGAGAGTAAATTCAAACATTTAAGCTTTGCTTATTAAAAAGTCTAATTTAAAGAAAGGAAGAAAGTATTAAAAATTTAAAAGATCCAATTCTGTTCTAACATTAACTAAATTGTCCCCAAATTTACACACATTATCTACACTAGCACATAAAAAAGAAAACGTTGTTGGTACTTTACATGTGATACATGATTTCTGATGTTAATTTCTCTCCTGATCACAAATCTCGTATCAAAATTTGGCTTACATGCCACGATTTGTTAACCTCACGAAAAAACGTCAAATTTTCAAATTATTTCTTGTTTTTTTAGTTGTTTTCTCAATGAGAATTGTGGTTTTTTGGGAATAACAACACATAAACTTCAAAGTCTGTATATTTCAAAATGTCCAAACGTTTCAAGGTCTAAATCAGACCCCGTTTTTTCAGATTCCAAAAATTGTGATGTGTGGGCCAAATTGTCATTTTTCTTTTTTGTGTGCTGGATTTGCGCTTAGCTTTTCTGTAAACTTTGAGTGAATGCCAATTTTTCTTGTATTTTACAAAACTGTCCGTTCAAATTTTTGGATATAATGGCGTTAACTAATGTTTGTATATTGTCTTTGGTATCATTAAACTACCTAAGTGCTAACATATATGAAAAAGATGCATTTGAAATTTTATATTTCATTTAATTTTCCCAAGTTTATAGTGGTATATTAATTTAGGTTTTCCTACAAAATTTGACTGAGGCCCTATATGAACTGTTTTTTTTTTCAAGAATTTTGACTTTGAACTTTTAGAGGTAAAGTTATATATATATATATATATATATATATATATATATATATATATGGATTATTTTTTTATATTCTAACAGACTTCCAAATAGAAGGATACTATCCATTTATTGAAATCTGTTTTCATTTATGTTCATCGATTCTTAAACGACTCAATCAGTTTGAATATTGTGAATTGTATTCTATGAAATTAGATTCAGATTTGATTCCATTCATTCTCTATAACGTAAAACACCGTTTTTCAGAAAATAGAAATGATCAATGCAAAAAAATTAAACCATCACTACTACAGTACGTTTCTTAGACTAATACTTCCAGCTGCCCCACTAACGTCAAACTCCTCTCGAGCGACCGCATTTATAATCCATTTCAGTTATTCTCGTTAATACCGAAAATGTCGGTTCCGTCTTTGTACATATGCAATCTCACAATAAAAATATATTTTTTTATAATCAGGTTTTATTACGGTGATTAATTTCGAGAGACTTCCTCTAGTAATGTCAAATTAAACGATGTAAGACAGCCCCCTTCTATTCTGATCGTCCCGACCAGAATTGTCCTTTCCATGATAGGAACCCGTTGATCCAAATGGACCACCTTCAGCTTGGTCCTCGGATTCGGGCAAATACCATTAACCACATCGTGGATCCTCGTAGGTTTCATGAACTTTCGACGTTTTAATGGCTGATGTAATAATCGTTCAATAGCTATGAATCTGCTATCTCATCAGGTGATTGATGGGAACTTCACATTATCCATCGCATTTCTACCTTTAACCAGTCAAGCGTCGCAGGTTGAGTGCATTGGGTCCCTTAAGCCCTCAGCTGGTCCAATCAACGCCTCAGTACCTACCGGTTAGTTGTCGTTGATGCGTTCCGGCAGGTCCTGAAGAAGAGTTCTCTAAATGTTTTTAATTTTATGCTGGGCCCGCTAATTATATGGGTACGGCATATACCTTAGGCTACTTGCTAAAATAATTCATAGCAGGTGTACTTGTTACACCTCTCAGACTCAGAAAATGGACCAGAGACATCTGTAACTATACCGTCACATCAGACACCCACATTGTACTGCTGCATTTTGCCTTCTGTCCTGGTCTTAGGCCCCTTACTGGTTGCATAAGTTTCACATTTTCTGCACAAGGCTTGGACTCTTTGAAGTAATTTATTAAGTAATACCGTTGGCGAATTTTATCTTTGTTCTTATCATGCTCGGATAACCTCCAATAATCCTATCATATACTTCGGTCAGGATAGCGGGTACCATTTTCTAAGGGACTACAAGTTGGGACTTAGTTCCTCTGTCGTCATTATTTTCCCAAATACATTTTCTACTTTTAAAGAGTCCGATTGAGCTCACAATTACTTCAGAGTACCCGAGTATTACGCTACCTCACCCCATCGTATCCTTGGTGCCACCCTTTTTTTGAGTGACAGGATTGGTACAATATCTAAGCCAGCCATTTGTTTCTGTTGTCTAATCTTGATTCACCCCTTATGCTGGCTGGCTGACGGTTTCTGCTGGCGTTGATCAACTCTGACTGGTGATCTCTCTCTTTCTCTCTCTCTCTCTCTCTCTCTCTCTCTCTCTCTCTCTCTCTCTCTCTCCAGTCACGTTGGAAATGTCCTGTGCGTTTACGGCGATAACATACGACGCTGATTCTTCGTTCTTGCTTTATCTCAATTATTTCGTTAATTTTGGACAGTACTTCTTGAGTCTTGCGGACTGACGGAAACTGGTTCTACCCTTGGTTTGAACATGGTCATGAAAGCCTCTAGTTCCATAGCATGCCGCAAAGCTTCAGTACTATTCCTTGTACCACTAACTCGTTGAACTTTGACATCTCTAATATCATTTATGAAACTGGTCTTTAACGTCGTCTGGAAGGTCTAGGTACACTAACTGGGTTAGTCTGTTTCGAATTCTTGTATAATTTCACCAGATTGTTTTTCTATTCAGGTACACCCGAAAAGCTTGGCATACAGTGAATTATTGTGAGATCTCTTATCTAATACTGAAATCTTTTCGAAGTATTCACTGGAATGCACTGTAGAAGTTTTAACTCTTGACTTCTCAAGGAAATTACTAAAAAAAGAGTTTTTTGGCTGTTCAACCACTGATTCAGACAGTCGCTTGTACATAGACCAGGATGAACTGCCATCAAAAGTAGGCGGTTTCATAAAGGAATCTTTGGTATTGAGGGTGTTTAGATATGCCCCTCTCTGTAAGTATTTTTGCAGTTTATTAATTTTTATTTATAGCTTTTGTATACCACTTTGTACTGTTTTTTTGGTAACAGGTAGTAACAGATTTAGATTTTCGAGCTTTATAAACTTTTTAAAACCTCAATTTCATCATGCATTTTCTGTTTGTTACCTTATGTACTATTTGCATTAGCTGCTCTAATTTTTCCTTTTGAATGTTTCATTATATTGTCTCTTTTCTTCTGATATTTTGTATTCACCTTATAATTTAGAACAAACTCTCCAATTAAATTTTGTTGTTCACTTTTCATGGTAATGACAAGGTTTTGTTCATTTTTATATATTGTGGTTACAAGATTTTCAAATTCAGTTTTATATTTCTCAACAAAAGATTGCACTAATCTTTGTTGGATTTCTACCCGAATTTGCCCTTCCCATTTATCACAACTTTTCACAATATATTATATAGAATGCAATATCAACAGAATGTCAAACTTTAATGATGAAGGTGAAGGTCCTTCTGTATGTATTTATTTCCTGGATTGTGTCATCAAAACCGATTCCATGGAATTTTCTCTCGTTTTTTTTGTTACCTCCATCCATACTTTAATATTTCTACATTTCCATATTCTCGATTCCAGACTTGTCTCCGGGCACTTATATTTACACCTTAACGATGCACCATATAGTGAAATCATAAAAGTGAGGATAACAAAAATTTCACGTCGAGTTGTCCTCTAAGCGTTTTCCGTGGTCTATGAAACGTTTTACGACAAATCCCGCGTGCTTTGAAAGCTTCGCCGGAAAGCTGCTCTAAGCTCGCTGCCTCTTTTGCATAAGAGACATATTTTATGTCCCATCTCTGCCCTATGCATTACTTATGGATGTTTTAGCTCTCACCTTGTGATGGCGCTTTAAATTATTTTAATATTACATGATTTTACTTGCTTTGCTCTACTCAGTTCAAATCTCGAACGAAGATCTTTGTTTACGTTTAAGCTTTACACGAATTTGAGGATGTTCAATTTTGTTAATGCGTTCTAAAGGTTTCAGAACTGCTTGAAATATCGTTTGAGATTCTTTCTGAGATTAGAAAGTATCGATATTCAATACAAGCTAATGCGGTATACAGGGTAATTCAAATTCAACTCTCACCATTGTGATCTCGGATACTATAGGACATACGAGGTCAAAATTAAATAATTTCGTGGTTGAAGAAATTTCATTTTTTAAATTAAACTTTCCACAACTGCCTACCTTTCAGATTTGCCATTCGACGTTTCGTTTTTCGACTACCATCACCAATTTGTTTTTTCGTATAGATGCCACATTAGATTCTTCCACAGAAAAATAGCGCATTCTGATTTCATTAGTATACAACTTGTTGTAATTTGCTTTGCGTTATAAATATGACTGTACTTGTCAAACGATATTAGATTACAAATAATATCAAACACAATGAGTTTCACAAATGAACAAAAACGAGATTTGTTAAGAGTTAATTACGCAAAATGTGTGATGAAAATTAGGCTAAGTTAAGTGCTTTTCTAAAAGCAGAATGAAAACACATAATGGAAATAACGTAAATTCATAGAAATAAAATTAAAAAGTAACATTTTCTTGCTATGGTTTTGACATAAATGAGAACCCTTCAAAAATAACTTATCAATTCCGTCACTTATGGATGTGCCACAGTCTAGCGTAAGGAAGGAATTTAAAGAAAGTTGTTTGAAACGTTACCAAATACACTTTACCCAGAAACTATATAAAGGAGTTCCTGGAGGAATGGAGAATAACAGTACTGAACAAATTTGGAGTCAAAATAACCCTAACACATTAGAGAAATTGTGTCTCAAGTTTATTTTCGTTTAAACGTATAGGTTGGAATTTGTAATGATCAAATACTCGGGACCTTATTTTCTCAAGTGAACTTTAAGCGGTAGACTTATCTCAATTTCCTGAGAACCCAATTTGAAGAATAAGTCGATGAGTTGCCCGTTGTCAATTATGATATATATAGGCTTTAGCATCTTGGGGGCCTTCCACATAATACTAGAGCTATTTGCAACTATTTAGATCAACGACTTCCACATAGGTGAATAGAAAATTGGTGGCCAGTAAAGTAGTCGGCAAGGATTATCGAATTTTTTTGCGGAGCAGTTTGGAGAATAGACCAAATGAGGAAATATACTATAACACGATAGAAGGACATATATATTATAAATATTTTTCTTAATGTTCGACCAAAATTCTATATAATATTCTCTGTGACTGTGGGACCAGGTTATATATTAAGAATCTCTTCCTTTATAAAAAAATAGATAATAGACATAAATATATATATATATCTCATCCAATTAAAATACAATACCAGCATAAAATTTGTTTCTGAACATTATAATTCTGTGTCCGTCAGAAGTCAGAATACCACAAAAAAGCAACGTTACCAGCTATGGTTACCACTTACTAAGTTACTATTACATTTGTGTGCTGACCAAGTTTACATTAACACCTCTGAATAATATTTCAGTTTAAAGTAAATACCCTATTTCTAAATTTCTTAATATGGGAACTAACAACATTTACTTCTGAAGGGAGCGTGCAATGGACATTAATAGCGGACGTTAGAGCATATGACTTTAAGAGTATAAACAAAAAAAAATATCGGTTTGTGTTATTAGCTATACTTTGAAATTTAAATCAAATGAAAAGTTTGTTTCTTTGCAAGTTTGTCTCAGTTTATGTGTAAAATTTATTTATTTATGAAATCATGATTTAATACTTGTGAATTGTGAATTTACACACATATTACCATATATGTAATAAATATTTCATTGAAATTTGGAATTGAATGGAATGGAATGGACTAGAATAGAAAGGAATATAATAGAATAGAATAGAACAGAACAGAGCAGAACAGAACACAACAGAACCGAAAAAAAAACAGATCAGAACAGTATAGAATAGAATAGTATAATATAATAAAAACACTTACAGAATACAATTAATTAATAAAATAATCTGAAATTAAATAATAAAAATAGTATATTAAATACAAAATAAAGACATAAGAAAAGAGAATTATGCTAGTAGCTTAAACAGGATTGATATGTCATTAGTTGTTTGTAGGCTTGTTTCAAAATTTGTAAAATTAATATCACTGTTTCATGATATACTATTATAATTTCCACATATAATGAATAATGGGGATTTAATAAGCACATTTGTATTAGCGAACAAATCAAAATAGATGTTATTTCTTGAGTTAAGCCTAGGCGAATGTATTGGAATCATTGACAGAAGATCAAGTGAATCAATTTTATTGTGAAATAATTTGTATAAAAATGAAAGACTAAGTACATTCCAAGGCATAATTAAAGACGTCACATCAAATCTGTCAAGTAGCAGTTTGTGCTGATATCCTCTGAGAGGATAAGAGCCGTCGGCACGAAAGGCGTGAAATTTTAAGAATTTTCTTTGTATTGCCTCCAGAAGTTATGAGGACTCTTGTAAACAGGATGCCAGCTAAGATTGAAATAATCTAATATTGAGCGTACTAAACATGTAAATAAAGATTTCAGTATGGCAATGTTATGAAAGCTTATAATATAAAACTCAACGATCGCAGTGATGATTGGCATGTTATGAAAATATTTTCAACGAGTGGCAATTTATGAAGAAAATATACATCTAGGCCCTTTATGATCGTCATCACTCAATAGTCTGATTATTAGGTGTGTAATCGAATAATATAGGATTCCTCTTAAACGTATAAGAACATACTTTGCATTTCGTGATATTCAAATGGAGTTTATTTTTGGTACACCACATCCTGAGCTTATCAAGGACACGATGCAGCTGTAAGCTATCCTTGATACTCTTAAGTTTAAGATATAATTTCAGATCGTCTACAAACAGAAGTGTTTCAGTTATCAATATAATGGATAAGTCGTTAATGAAGGTACTCCTAAACTGACAGAAAATATAGAAAACTTGAATTGAAGTTTGTTGAAAACAGATAATTATTATATTTAGTAGATTAAATTGTATCACAAAAGTTATTTTGAAGAGTAGTCTGCAGATAATATGAGATTTAAAAAATGTATAATCAGTTATAATTAAATTGACCTCATTATATATCGCCAGAAGGTTTGAATTACTAAAATTCAATATATTTTATATGTTAATTAAAAATATGTTATTGTGCAGTTATAATTCATTTAAGATCTAAATTACACATTGGGATTTATATTTGAACCGTAACAAAATAGTGACAATTATTTTAACTCTCCTGAAATTTATATCCATTACGAAAAATAACACAAAGAAATAGAAACAGAGATGGGGAGATAACAAGAGACATTAAGTATATTTCTTAAGAAGCTTTGGATGCCATCATTCAGTTTCAAATTACTGCCGCTTTTTTTTCTTGTTGTAATGGATAGATTGAACAGATAATATTGTTAAAGTCAAAAGTTTGCAGTAGACTGTATTTATAAATTTTCAGTTGCTCACTTATTAATGCATTCAAAACCAGCACCAATTTGAAGTTTATTAAATTCTATATTATCCTATCAACTTCGCCATATCTGTATCATTTGGGCCAAGTGAGGCATATATGGGTAAATCCATCACTTCTAGCGTTATTTCTTTGATACTCGCAGAGACGTCACAGTGGAGCTCCTGAAGATATTTCACATATCATATTTGATACATCTGCGGAGGAATAGTAACCCCGGAATAATACCGATGATTGAAACACATCAGGACAGGGTGATCTCATGATGAGATGCTTAGGATTCGTCGTTTTACGAATTTTTCCCTTTCATATTTTATGGTGTAAGTCCTCGGAGACATTCGGTGGAGCAACGCGTGTCTCTTGAATTACCTCTTCGACTAGCGATTTCGTCTCCATCTTTGCATATGCACGAGAGGAACGTTTCGGGTTTATGTAAAAAATGAATTTTACTCTTGCGGCCCGTGAATTATTTACATTCAGTCTGAGTGTTGTTATATGAAGATTAGATTTTTTTCAATTTGATTTCACTTTAACATAACTTTTGTTCAGGTTTTAGGTAATGTGAATAGATTTTCATTAATTTGACAAAAAATTGGCCAAGTACGATTAGTCTACGTTTCGTGTCAAAAATTTCGTTTCCTAAAATCAAAACAATAATTTATAATTCTAAAGGAAAAAAATGGATCAAAATCTAATTATATAATAATTTTTTCGTAGAATTCAGTATGCCCTGGTTTTTAGGTATTAGTTTGAGACAGAAAACTGAATATTACTGTAATTTGATGTTTATATGTTTGTCCACTTGCCCGATTTCGATTAAATATATTTTTTAAAAGTTTATTGTGAGATTTAAATACCGGTGTATTTAATTCGCTGCGATGTCAAAAAATTACCATCTTTTTAAACAATGGTACATTTCCTTTAAATTTTCTTGGACTTTCATCGTCTTGAAAATTTTCGATCCATTTTACAGTCAGAAACAGACATTTTTGAATTGAACACGTCTGTGGAGCTTCAAACGTAACTAATAAACAGATGGGTTTACTAATCATTTTAACAATGGCAAACCATTTTAATGTTAATTATAAATAAATTGATAGTATACCGGATATTGACTGAGAAGATATTGAAACATCGCGATAACATAAGTAATTCTTACGATTAACGAATTTAACGTCTGTATTTCCTGTTTTTGCAATGCTGTGTTGTTTAAATTCTAAAGGTTAGTTTGTAATTGTACAGTTTTCGTAGACCCTTCACTTATAGTTCAGAATGCTAGATTTATTCAAAAATTGGATTAAATTGTGCAGTTTGGTACAGTTTTTGTGTTGAAAATAATAACTTTGAGGTTTATTTATTACGTGAGATTTGAGTTTAATAACAACTAATGTGTTTCTGAGTTTTAAGTTAAATTGTTCCAAGTTGTTTCTAAATAACATATTGTTATAAAATTTATTTACCGCCGCCAAAAAATTACTTAACGCAAAATTACTAAATGCTCTAAATTATACATTCTGATAAGAACTTTGTGTTTTTCGTAAGAGCCTTTGTTTGTTTATTTTTGATAAAAATAAGGACATTGTGAGCGAATGTTTCAAGTTTATTTGGTGTTATTCCCAAAAAAGCTGAGAAAAAATGAATGTGAATATTTGTGAATCTTGAACCAACAGAATCTATTGCAATATTAACAACTATTTATTCTTTTGTCTTTTACGATAATTTCGGGATTTATCCTTCCCAAAGTTAATAGCTAATCGATTTCTGAAATGTGTCACAAAAGTTTTATTTAACGAAACAAATCTAATTCTCGATAAAATTATTCTAATTATTCCATTACTAAACTAAAATTACAGGTTTTCGTGGCCAATGTTATTTCTTTAGGTATTTATGTACGACAGGATTTTGGCACATTGATAATAATTTACTAAAATATATTTTCAGTTTTCTTGGTTATTAAGCCCTATAGAGCATTAGAGTTTTTTGTTTGATGTGAGGTAAACTATCTGCACCTAAACTATATGCACTCAAAAAATATGTATAAGATTCAAAAACGGAGGAGGCTCAGAACTCACCGAATTTTGTAACGTGACATCTTAATTGATTCCGAAGAGATTTTAATGATAATTTTTGTTGCAACTGCTATGACACAAATGTAGTAGATGATTTTAGAAAGCCGTTAAGATAAGACAAACCACATAATATCACCCCAGGTCATTTACAAAAATAGGTAACAAAATTAATTGTAAAACAAAACCAATGCGTATTTTAAAGATAAAACATGACTAATAGCCATAAAATTCAACATTTTTAATCGAAGCGTTTTTGTTGTCATGTTACAAAAAATCGCTATTGAATCATTAGTTTAGTATTTTATTATACGAAATGTGTCAATAAAATTGGTTAGCTACTCTGGGCAATGTTATAGAGAAATGAAAAACCCACAAATTGAGTTAATTTGTTACTTAGATAAATTGAAGCTCATGTCGAAACTACAAATTACTTGGTTGTAGTTCATTTATTTTTAGTTTCAATATTTATTATTAGCTGAAAAGTTTTAGACCTTCTTACACCCAATAGGTTTCCTAGAAATAGATACTGTAATCATATTACTTATTGTATAAAATAAGAGTTAAGACATCAGAATGTATATGATAGAGTTGAGAATAAGGGTGGAGTTAAGAGCTTTGCTAGGTTTTTGCTGACAAGCGGTAACAGGGCGTTCAAAATTACTAAAATTGTGGTTATTTATTTTATTTATCCAGGAATGCATCCGTTCGGTAGTATAAATCTAGTTTGAATCTCGCATACGTTTTGCCCATGTTTTGTCACTTAGCCTTCTCAATACGTTATCACATCAGTTGCAGTACCATCTCACTGTACAATGAGTACTTCTGATGTATTGTGTGGATAATTCGTTTTTCCATAAAGTTGCTTTGATATGTGGGAAACTATATAAGCGTACAAGAAAATCTAACTTCAAAATCAAACTGTAACTAACCACCGCACCATGTTTATTATTTAAATCTTGTTTGTTATACAAATGTAGTTCAGTTACGAAATGAGCGCTTAAAACTTCGTTAAATAAAAAACAAAAACTACATTTTGGCATTTATGATGCACTATGCCTTAATAGATAACATTGAAAACCCCGTGAACAACGAATTAAAATATTCATATGTAAAAAGTCAGCTTAAACTTTTACGAATTAAATAAACTTAATAAATATGGATATAATAAGCCAAAAATTGTTTAATTAAATAATAATTATATTAATTCTTTTTGTCAGCTAACTTTGAGATTTTGTCTACTATGCTAAACACACTGTCTATGGTCACTCCAAATATCAACGCTTACCATGAACATTTTTAATGCCAGGATGGCAGGGATTTAAATGCTACCCCTGAATATGAAGAGGTCTAACAAAGTATGTAAACATTCAGTTAACATTTAACATTTATAGACATATGTATTATTTGATATAAATAGTGAGTTTTTATTTATTTGACATTTATTCAATAATTAAATGCTAAATCTACATAATTTGTTTAGCACGAGTTATTATTTATTTTCGTATCCTACCAGAAATCTAATTTTCATAAATATTTGATACGGACAGGGAGGTATTACTTCAGTTTATTGACTCAAGTGACATATACGACTCATAATATTAGGCCACAAAATTTTTATATTCCACTTTTAGTACAGATACATTCTAATTTGCGTACATATGCAACTCGACCTGGTGTAATATATTTTTGAATTATGTGACAATCGAGAATTTTTATTATTTAATTTTTTTAAAAGACTACATAGAGGTATTTCTCATATGAATGATTTCACTCCATGCAGCAAAACTTTGCTGACAAAGCTGCTTCAAATTTTTGTTGCAATAAACAAGTTAGTCTTTGAACCAAGGAAGAATATGTATACGGATATACAGAGCTTTCATTTCAAAACTAGCCACCCAAAATAACTTTTAAATATCTTTAAAAGAAAAAGACAAAAAAACACGTTAATTTATATTTACGGGAGATACCTTCTACACGTATCGGTCACCCTACAGTTTCAACTTGTAAGTGGGGGTGAATATCACTTCTTACCAGTTTAAATACCTCTTTTTAAAGGTCTATTTTTGCCAATCTTTTGACACTTCATTTTTTTAAATCATATTATTTTCTACAGAGTAGTGCCATTGTATACTTTCAAATTAAAATAATTATTAATTACACATTATTTACATCCCGACTTGACCATACAATGTATGGTATCACACTCCCTCTAAGGCACGCTATGAGTGCCTTTAGGGGAAAATTCACTAAACCCCAAATATCCTAGATATCAAAAGGGTTTAGCTCTGTGGGAGCCCTTGCCAGGTTTTTAGGCCCGTGGTTGGAGTCGTCGCGGCAGTTTCCCATGAATTTCCTGACCGTCCGGGCCGTTCCTAACAGGACGGCTTTTTGCATTTGTTTGTAAAGATGTTCGTCCAGACCGAGGTATTTTAAATTGTTTAATAGACGTTTTGGAACTAGTCATGTCGTTGACATAACAATTGGTACAGTTCGTGTGTTGTTCATGTCCCACTGAGTCTTTATTTGAAATTCCAAATCTCTATATTTGGTTATTTTCTCAGCTTGCTTGATATTTATATTATTGTTGTTAGGAATTGCTATGTCAATTAAAGTTGTTTTCCGAGAGACTTTATCTACCAAACAATATCTGGTCTATTGTGAGCGATCAGTCAGTATCGTGCGGTCCCAGTACAGCTTGTAGTTGTTATTTTCTAAAACAGATTCTGGTTTGTATTTATAGTATGGTAATCTTACCGACTGTGATAATTCAAGTTTCAGTGCTAGTTCCTGGTGAAGTATTTTTGCCACAGCATCGTGTTGTTCTTTGTATTCAGTTGCAGCGAACGCTTGACAACCTCCTGTGATATGCTGGATAGATTCAGATGTTTGGCAACCGTACCTGCATCTGTCGTTGTTAATAGAAGGACCTTTAACGATGTACTTTAGGTAGTTCTTAGTTGGAATTACTTGATCTTGGATTGCCAATATAAAGCCTTCCGTTTCAGGAAACATATGACCAGAGATCAACCAGTAGTTCGACGCTGCACTGTCGACATAATCTTGGTTGACGTCATTTATATGTCTTCCATAAAGGGGCTTTTCTTTCCATTTCAGCAGTTTCTGATGTTGAGTCATCAACCAGGCACATGACTCTGTGTAGATCAGAAAATTCTGCGAGTTTCTGGAAATGACTACGCAAAATGGAAATTTGTTTATCTAATAGTTTGCTTAGATCTGTCAATCCTCTTCCTCCTTCATACCGTGGCAAAGTTGTACGTTCGACAAAGCTCTTTGGGTGGTGATTTTGTTAGTAAAACTCGAACTTTTCGTTGTAATTGTTCAATGTCAGTCTTGCACCAATTAATTATACCGAAAGAGTAACTGAGCACTGAAAACGCATAGGTGTTAATAGCCTGAAACAAATTTTTACTCTTTAATTTAGTTTTCAACAGTCGTCTTACCCTTCTATAAAACTCTGCTGTTAGGTCCTTTTTTATAGTCATGTGATCAATACGTTGAGCCTGCTTTATTCCAAGGTATTTATAAGTATGACATTCCCCCATAGATTCAATTGAGATGCCATCTCCCATTTCGAAGTGCCCCTGCTGTATTTTGCCTTTAACTATATTAATAATTCGGCATTTGTCTAAGCCAAATTTCATATGGATGTCACTAGAGAACCCTTCTACTATTTTAAGCATATCATGCAGCTGTTGTTTCGTAGCTGCCATCAACTTTCAGTCGTCCATGTATAACAAATGGTTTATCTTTAATGCTTGTAGGTTGTTGTGTTTGAGACTGAATCCAAAATTAGTCGAGTTCAGTTTGTTTGAGACAGGGTTCATGGCAAGGCAGAACCACAGCGGGCTAAGAGAGTCTCCCTGGAATATACCCCTTTTGATTAGAATGGGGTCAGTTTGTATCGAACAGTTGGCTTCATTCAGTGAGATTTTGGTTTGCCAGGTGGACATGGCATATTCTAAAAAGTTAATAATACAATTATTCACTTTATAGAGTTTTAGTACCTTAATGAGCCAATCATGTGGAACTGAATCAAAGGCCTTTTTGTAGTCCATACATGCCATGTAGAGATTTCGACGTTTGGCGTGGGCTTGATTGCAGGCAACGGAATCAATTATCAGTTGTTCTTTGTAGCCTATCGAATTTTTCGCGCATCCCTTTTGTTGTTGAGTAATTATGTCGTTCAGCTCACAATGTTTGAAAATGCGATGATTAATGCACGATGTTATGAGTTTGTATAAGGTGGGAAGGCAAGTGATTGGTAGGTAATTTGCTGGGTCCTGTGCACACAGGTTGTCCTTTGGTAAAAGGTATGTAGCACCATACGTAAGGAAACTAGGCATCTTGTGTGGGTGGGTAATTACGTCATTTATAAGGGCTGTTAGTGTTTCGTGGGTTGCGCACAGTTTCTTTATCCAGTAATTTTGTACACCATCTGGTCCTGGTGCTTTCCAGTTATGGAGGTGCTTCATTATATTGGATGTGTCTTCCGTTGTAAATGGTTGGTGTTGCATGGCATCACAGTTCTGAAATGGCTCTGGAGTTATAGGAGATTGTTGTGGAAAGCTGTGTTTTCCAGAATTCCTTGATGTCTGTTTTACTGGGCTTCATTATTATTGGTGTTGTTAAGTTTTCTATAAAACCCTTTTTCTGATTATCGGAAAAGTGTGTTGTCTAGTTTCCGTTGGTTACTGGTTTTGTACATTCTCAATCGGCTTGTGTAGACGGAGAGCTTTTGTCGCAGACTGTCCAGACACTGCTGAGATGTGATGTTTTCTCCATCCCACTAAGAGTGTATTCTGTTATTGTCCATGATAGTATTGATAAGCCTCTCTATTCTGTTGTTCCTGACTCCTCGTTGGTATTCGGTCAGTCTTCCAACGTCTTGCCGAAGGGAATTGATTTTCCCTTCAAGCCTTCTTTGCCAAAGTGGTATTCGAGGTTTATTTACAATTGTATGTAATTGTATGATTAAGCTCCATCGGACGCGAAACAATTGTCACAATTTTTTAAATAAAGTGTAAGTTTGTAATAAGTGTATTACTCAAATCATCATGAATTTTAATTTCCACCTACTATCAGCCAACTCAATCCAATGTTTAAAAGAACTAGTTAAACCCAAATCAGCTCACACAACCTTAATCAACAAAATAACGCAGTATACTCAATAGTGATCTATAAAAAGGGGTTACCAGTAAACTAAACATCTGGGAATAACACTGAAAGTCTGAAAGTTGACATGGCAACTCACGAATTGACCTAAATGACACAAATTAAAATATATTATTATAAATTATAAATTAAAACTAATGAATTTGCTAACTTAACGAAGATTTAAAATTTCCAGAGAAAACAAGTTAATTTCATACAAGTACTTGATAAAGTGAGTATGGAGCTAAAAAATTCATTGTAACATTCTAAACTTCAGATCATCCAACAATTCAATTAACAATCCTAAAACTTGTTTTCGGTTCTCTGTGATACGTCACTAACAAAGGTCAATAAAACTGTTAACGACAGTCATAGACCAAAAGTAAGCCATTAAGCTGGAAGGTTACCATATTAAATTAAACCAAACTATGTAGACGGGCTGCAATACTATTTTAAGTCAGATATCGAACACAAATCGTATTAAAGTAAAATAGTAGGAAAGTTAAATAGATGATCTTGAAAAGCAAACAAAAATGTATTTCCACTAGTCAGTTACTACTGCTTCAGTTGTTTATTACAATATAACTAGCTTATTTAAAATTCTCAATACAAACAGAGATTGATAAACAGTATAACTAGGGTTTCTTTCAACTTTAATCATCTTTCACAACATTTCGATAAGATTGTAGTGGTAATTGTTCAAGAAGACGTCTGCGTAAGTTTCTATTAGCAAATTGGGGTTGCTAATAATATTGGAATTAATTTTTCATAAGATATCTTAGGATAGGTTTTCTTGATCTTGTAGTTAATGTACTGGTGTTAGGGCCGTGGGTATATAACTACCTGAATTCTTTATTACCGCCGTCTTTGGAAGCTCTTACTTCGGTGTGTAAAGTAAACCTGCTATGGAGTCAGCGTCAATAGAAAATTCATGACAAAGATTATTAGAGTTCTTTTACTGTCCCAAGTTCTTTACAATCCTTCCAAATGGATTCAAATTACAAGACAAGACCAGCCACACCTCATTAGCACAATAAATATTATCTCGGATCAGAATTCAAACAACAATTTACATAAAGGTTACACATAAGGGGTTATATCTCAACTAAAACTCCAACTAATCCTTCACCGACGAAAAGTAGCATCTTAAAAACGGCTTCAAACATGTATGATCCATAAGTAATTTCGAAAAGATTGTTGAGGAGGTCTTGAATTATTTTGTCTATTCATGGGTTTTCTCTCAAAATCAAAGCGAAAATTTTTTAGAAAAAAAACCTCGAAAACAACACTAAACGATTGACAACGACTCCAGACTCGGAGTTGAAACGTCTCCATACACAGATAAGTATTACACAATATACAATACATTACTTATATACAGGAATACTGGTTGATCATTTTATAGACATCTCTTTCTCTCAGAAAAACTGTGAGGAAGAATCTCTGTACAGACAACCAGTAATCCGGGCAATTTTACGAAATTGCCTTACTACACTTTGTTCTACATATACAATTTTTTAAATACTTATCTGTTACAGGAAAAAATTTGGAGGAGAGAAAACCCATGAATAGACAAAAAAATATATGATCCATGCCAGAGGCCCATTAACGGACAATTGGCAATCATAGACAAACAGATATCTCGAAATTATCATCAACAAAGCATTTGAGAAACCATGTAGTAGAAAAGTAACCACCAAAGTTATTCTAAAAAGCAAATTAGATATATACATAGAGTAGAGAATTACACTTTGACGGCTTTCCTAAAGTCCCATAACATTATTTTTACAGCATACCTTGTAAGAATAGAAGTCCATAAATTCGACAGACTAAACGATCCTTGGATGCCAGGATTAGCGAGCAGAGAATAAAAGCACTGAAATAACAAAGTCGAGTTTACTCAAACATGCACTTGAAAATCCTTTAACAATATACTGTATCAGGTTGAAAATGGTTATTAATTCTGTTGTTCCCAATTTCAAAATTACAATTGGTATTTCGAACTTGAAACTTTTAGTTTTGAAATATAAAGAGCAATTTGTGAAGTTTCTTAGGAATTCACCAGTAATCAAAGAAAATTACTGGCAAAAAACAACAACAACACAAAAGAGAAATATGGACCAGAGAATGCCAAGAAATTGACACTTATTTAAGGGGTAGGAAATGCACGGAATCCTGTAAATGTATAAATGGAATAAAATCGACCAAAAAATTTAACCAATCTACAACTAATACGAACGGACGAATGGAAAACACACTACAAAAATGTATTAATGAAACCCAGTCGGTAAGATCAGGAACTACTAGAAACATGTAGAAAAGCTATAAAAAACCTTAAAATTGGAAAATCTCCAAAATCGAAAGGACTATATGTTGAACTCCTAAAGAATGGAACCACTAAAAACTACATAAATTTTAAATAACCATACAAAATCGCCGGACTGATTGTTTTTGAAATTTGTACTTTCTATAATATTTAACAACAACTAATCTTGTTAAAAGTTCACAAGATAAATAACAATAAGTCCGACGATGATTATTCTCGGAACCTTCAATTTTTTCCCGAATAACAGTTACCTTAATGATATCGAGATCTCCAAAGTCATGATTCTCCTCCACAAATGTTGCTCCTCTAAAATGTAATTGGTCACTAATGCACCCTTACCTCTCTGGCAACTCGCAAAGAGGAAAAAATTCCACCCCAGTGACCGCTAAAACAACGAAAACTCGATGACTCCGAAGAAATTGGTCTTTTATTTTAGAAAAAAGATGGTTTTAATATAGTTGAATGTTTTTTATGTTGCGTCGTTATTAAAACCCATTACGGTTGGTTTTGGTTGTTGTTACTTTTGAATGTTCGTGTCTTTAGGGACGTTCTCGTTAGGAATTGCTTTGTTTTCCTAGCCAAACAATGAAGTGGTTAAGGAAAGTATAAAATGAAGGAATTAAACACAACGTTGCTGACGGTCTAATGGAAATTGGCACATATGAAAATAAATGGACCTTACAATTGAAATACGGCTTCTAAAAATTGTTAATTCTGTATAGCACACACATAGCAAAATATATTGCAGAAATTTTGCAATACTGGCGGTATACTGATGATATTGCAGATATATTACACGGTGATGTATAAATAAGTAATATTGCTTAATAAATATTACATGGTGATATATAAATAAGTAATATTTCTTGAAGTTGTGGTAATTTTGAAGACGCGAGATGTAAAGACCGACATCTAGGATTTTCGGGGAAACTATAGACACCCTTTACAAGTCATTTGGACTGTTACCATCATATTATTGAACACCGTTTGCTGTATTTTACCAGTTTAATGAACACACTCGACGTTTCAGTATTGAAGATATTTACTGAAGACTTAAGATACGGACTCCCACTAACTAAAACTTCTGACGGTCATTTGGGACTGATTTAGAATTTACCAGTTTAACTTTTTCATTCTCTCAATACACTCTATATTCATTTTTATGGTTAATTTCATTTCTGCTTACAAAATTAAAAGATGGGTTACAAGACTAAAATAACTTAACACGAAATGAATATCGACATCTAAGAGATTCAGAGAAAAATAGCCCACAGTGAACTCAGATTGGGGCTATGGAGGTCAAGGTATATAGGCCGTTTTGCTATGATTTCCAGGATTGAAATCACAAGAAAGAAATCGTAGGTGAACTAAAACAATTCAAAGGTTTTGTGATACTATCTTTGGGTATTCTAGCTCTGGTACGAACAGTTCCTGGTGAAAACGTAAATTGCTATATTATTATTAGACCATTATTCCAAATAGATATACAAAATATATATTGAACATAAAAGTTAAGTATCTCATATAAATCAGCAATCTAGAATATTTTTATAAGTTAAATTATAATTGACAGAATTGATGGTTGACAGTTTTTTGTAGAAATGTTATTATATTACTACCTAAAGATAGACTTCATGAAGTAAGGGGCCTGAACAAATGGAGCCGTAATGTTGGATTAGAGACAAAGGAAACCTAATGTAAGTATATGTGCCTGTCTAAAGCTGCATGCAATAACTAGAACAAGAACAAGCACCAATTAGAGTGGCTGTTAAACAGAGTAAGAGAGGTCCACTCTATAATTAAGTATTATCTCTATGGTAATATCAACTAGCAGTAGCACCATAAACAAAATAAGACAGAGTGTTCGATTCCCGACAGAATATCGGAAACCGTACGACATCAGCACACCACGTTCATTGAGAGTTATTAACGTGATAAAAAGTGACAAATTTGGCACATATGTCCTATTCGATTTTCAGTGTTTTTATTAAACCAATTTTTCGGTTATGAAATTATTTCAACTGATTGATTCGATTGTAATATTTTCAAAACTTTTTAATTTGATTTCGGTGAAAGATCAGGAAATAAAACTATGTAATACTCTAAAAAATGTATTCATAAATTAAATTCAGAACATAACCATGTTTAATAATTTATGGAAAGTTCCATAACAACTTAACTTAACAATACCTACTGTATTCTGAGAAAACAGAGTATGAACCCTGAGAAACAATACAAATAAATATCATAAAACCAGATTTCTATATATTAAGTACATGCCAATGTATTTTAATAAACAATGAATTGTCGACAGTAAAAACATTTCTTTCAAATATCAGTAATCAAATATAAATCAAAAAACTGAATTTAAAGCTAATCTGTCTTTTACATTTACATTTTTGAATGCCTTGAAAGTTTGGGCAATTGCTTATTACATCAAAAATGTATGCATACAAATGTCTAAATGATTCATTTTAGATACCTACGCTGATTTTGTAAAAACATATTTTGCTCATCCAATTTTAAAAGATGTTTGATTCAAATGCTTTCGTAATGTGTATTATCCTGAATAGAAAACACTTTTTAACAAATCTGTAATGTCAGAAAATTTAAATACTACATGTCCAGCGCACTCCTTTTAAATTTTTTGACTGCAAATTTGTCAACCAATTGAACTGAGAATAGGCCACAAATGTAATTATTTTAAACTGGATTATATTCAACTTAACTGTTGTATGAATATATAACATTCGTTTTTTCAAATTACATATTTGTGACCGTGGGTTTCTGGTAATTCTATAAATTACAATATAAATGTATTGTCTTGCTTTTGTTTTTGTTCTTTAAACACAAAATTTGAACAAATATTATTGAATTGGCTTCAACCTTATTTTACGTGGTACTGTACAAACATTAATATTGTCATGTACAATAATTTCTTTTTATTTAATTGTTAATGCCTGTTCTTTATTTTGATTGATCAATAATTATTGACAAATTTGGTACAACTTTGCTTATCATTTAAAAAATATTGGTAACTTGGGAACAAGTTATTATTGAGCATGTTCACTACACTTTAATGCACTAATGAAAACTTTAGTTTGACATGATCTTCGCATATCTATGAATTGTTATCAAAGTATTCCATTACCATGAGTTTTAATTTTATTACTTCACATTTTTTGAACAAAAACTTATGGGGAATGTAAATAAAATTTAATTCTTATAATGTGGATCTGAAGTTTCTATATAGCACACCTAAATTTGCATTCCTGGGGCCATCTCACCTTTCAAAAATCCTTATCAAATAAAACAAAATTATCAGATTATTTCAACTATCAATTTAAAAACTTATCCCATATAAACAAAATTGACATTAATGACAGATACAGTAAACCAGTTCATTTCAGTGTCCTATTAAATAATATCTCAGGTGGCTTCGTGATATGGTCCACTGTTTAAGTTCCACTCCACATGAAGTTAAAATACTGTTCTTATTTTATTTATGAGTAACACCGCCGACAACGATTTTGCGTCTGAACCACGGTGTAAAGGGCCCCACAGACTACGATTATTTTCATCAATTTGTATCGCCGCGATTTGAAACGTCGTGTTGACTCGCCAAATCAAGCACGGGCAGATATTTGGACCGACGATGCGGCACGACGGTTTTGCACAACATACATAGGTTTTTCGCATATTTTACACGACGTTCGGAATCGCGGCGATACAAATTGATGAAAATAATCGTAGTCTGTGGGGCCCTTAAGACATGTAAGTGGACCGACTCGTATCGAAAGCGGAGAAATTAACAAGAATTTCACTTAACAACCACCGATGGGCGCCATCGGTGTACCAATTATTTGCTCAAAAGATTTAATAAAATGGAAAATATCGTAAGAATTAAACCTGAGTTGGTTTCTTAGATACACAAATATTATTAAAATGGTAAATAGTGCTTGAAATTTGCACAATTTTTAAAATATAGTTCTAATACCTCTCCCAATCTGGTGACAAGGGGTTGTTAAAAGATGAAGAGAACAAGAAAGGCAGACCATATGTATTGTTCTTGTTTTGGAAAAAGTCTATAACGAAAAATAAAGTAAGAGATTTTTTTGTATACAGTATTTGCTACAATTAGAGCTTACAATGTAGTTTAATGATGGAAACAAGTACCAGCAGATTGGTATTGACCTTGAATGGTGCATATGCTACGCAGCGCCATCTAGTGACTAAAGATTTAAATCCTCTTTCAGGGAACGCGTTTATGGTATAATACCATTGGTATTGTGGGAATAGAAAGACCTTCTCATCTTACACCGTGGTCAGAAGGCATCGTCTTCGAGATTTGAAGTTTGAGCCTAATTATTGGGTATTAGATTGATTACAATTTCAAACAGGCTTCTTCCTTCTTCTTCTATGAAATTAACGAATTAATTTATAACCTGACACATAAGAAGAAATATATGATTACAATGGAAGGAAACATAAAGAAAAGAGATGCCAAGACGAGGTCATTTTACAAACGAAATCACTATATATCAGTTATCAACAACACCGATGAATAAGGGAAGAACAAATGATAAAAATACTTATTTAAAATTATATGGTTATTTTCTGAACCGTAAATTATTTAATATCAAGAGTCTAAATCTATATTTTTTATATCAACAGTATCTTTCTAAAAATCATGTTACTTTGAATGTCCAAAGGGATACGAAAGACATCCAAAAAGTTTTAAGGAAAGCATAATGCAATGTAGAAGGAAATTTGCAACTCGGCACTTTCAAAACGAAATTTAGTGAATTATAAGAAAAGTTAGTCGTCCGTTTTATATTCATGGTATTTCACGAGGGATTCGAATTAGTTTTGCATTTATTTATTTCCAAGGCTTCTTGTCTTTGTTACCCGGGAAAATGTTGTATCAATTTCGTTGCTTCAAGAAAATTAGCATTGTGATATTTGACTTTTGTTGTTTCATCTAGTGGGAATGAATTTGTCAAAGGAGTATAGGGAATGTACTGTACATAGTGCATATAGAAATTCTGCTGGTTATAAAAATTACTCATTCATTGATGTTTCCAACTCCATAAGACATTAACTTACTGTCAGTTTAATATCATTTTTTGATTGGCTGACAATATTTTAGCTTCTTTTGTAGGGTCAAACAACAACAATATCCATTAGAATCTTAAGTTTACGATAGAGACTGCAGATATAATAAAAGAAAACACAACCATTCAATATTTCATACCAATATCAATATGTATCGCATTTCCATCAACAGTAACATGCCGCTTATAGTAGTATGATTCTTAATTTAATCATCCATGGAACAAACACCAGATACCAAAACACAAAACAAAAAATGTCATTTTATTTGGCAGGGACAGTATAACAACATAACCAATATTTATTTTTTTATTTTATATTTTGATGATTACATTATTTAGATTTAATTTAATTTTTAATTTATGAGCCATTTGTGGCGTTATTATATAATTCTGAGTTTTTCACCTCTTTCCAACTGAATTAACCTTTCCTGCTTCTAGTTACTAATACTTATGAATATAAATTATTATTAATTCTGAGTATGTCTAATTTTTTTATATTAAATCATTTTGGTTATTTAAATTCCGCAACCACTTCTTCTTTGCTTATTTAAAGTCTTGTTCTGATCTTTCTATAATTTAGAAAAATATTTCATAATTAGATGAATAACAGAGAATACCTACTTCCTTAACTTTCAGTAGATTATTTTCTTTGTTTTCCCCATTCATTTGCTACCTGTTAAATATTTCCTTTCTTTTCCTATTATAATCAATGTATTTTATTTTTATTATATTCTCTGGTTTCCTGGAATTATTTAAACACTTAGTCGAATTCTTTATAATTTATTTTCACTAATTTTATATCCACACAACTACAGAGAATTTATCTGGAACACCTGTTATTTACTGGACGGCAACCGAATACTGCATGAATTCTTTCCTCGGCTTCCCGTATTTATATATTTCTTCCCGGAAGGATCTAGAAGATCAAAGATAACCCGAGAGATTATCCTCATGGATTCTCGAACACTCGAAGTCATTAACATTGTGGGCCGCAGGTCTCGAGGCGCTATATCTCGGATTCCACGAAATATCGTATGAATGCCCGTCACACCATTTTCATTTATATTTTCAGTAGTTGTACTGATGTAGTCTCCTGCTTTGAAGATTTCAGAGATTCTTATTTTGTTTTGTTTTTTCTATTTTCTATTTATATTATTTTATCCATTCTCATTTGTATAGGCTTATAATATCTGCATTTTTATGAATTTTCCATTAAATTTCTGGACTTTCCCCAAAAATAGTTTGTCGCTTTTTGTGTTTCCCCGATATAATTTTTAAATGTCACAATCTGTTTCTTTGGTTGCCTGAAATGTTTTAGATAATTTATGTTTATGCAATCAATTTTCATCCATTTCATTTTACAGAATTTGCAAATTTCATTTTTGTCTTCTTGTGTAATTGTTTTAATTTTCTTCAGATTTTCACAATCAATGTAATTTCTTTGTTTTTTGGTATTCTTTCCTAGACTATTTCTTCTTGCAGTATTTTGATAATCTGTGCATTGTTTTGTTTACAACCTGGACCCATCGTCAGATCAGCTATTAGGTTCTCACCCAATGGTCGACACGGACAATGCAACCTAAATAAAGCCTGTAATAAAAACATAATATATTCGATCTCTTTAAAGCAAAAATAGTTTAAGAATGTTAATCAACAATAATTAATAAATTTTCTAGTAAATAAATCGGGATTTTACAGCTTATCATGAGGGTTATATGGGTCAAATCACATAGTGTTTAAAAAACGCTTAGATGAACACGGTAGTACGTTTCAATATAAAAAAAAACAGATTCCAATAATGCCTAGAATCTAATACCGTAAAATTAGACTTTTATTGATTTCAAGGTTAGTTCTAATTTTCAGTCCTTTATGAATTTTTCCGATTTCGTATTGTTGTCAGGTTGGTTTCCAAATGAGAATATAAAATACATTTCATTTGAACAATAGGATCGTTCCATCACCAAAAATAAGTTTCTATCCAACAGCAGCACTTTACTTCATTTGAAAAAAGAAACTTAAGAGACTCGTTCGCGTCTTTACCGGAATTTCTGAGTGAAAAATATAAAGTCGAATATCCTCGACGTAACGTTCCGGGAACTTGCTTCAGAATATCCTGAACGAGGAGCCATTCGAAGCGTTCTCAGACGACATCTTGCTGAAATATGGTGGCATAATCCTGCCTAGATATGCCCACATATTTATAAGGTCGCCACTTTGTCATGGCTGAAGTTTAGATTGGATTTTATAAAATATGCGCTGCCATGAGACATTGTTCCTGCTCTGCGTGCCTTCATACTTCCTCGCGAATATCCGTTTTAAAGAAAAATATGATTTTATTTTGGATAGATTTGAGTAAGTAATAATTCAAACTTAATTTATTTTGGCAAAACCAATTGAAGAAAGAAGTGCATTTACAAAGAAGTTATATAACAAGGTTATATTTAAAACCCTTAAGCCCATCGTCCGAATGTAAATCATAATATTTATATTTTATATATTAATTTTTTAGCTTGCTCTCCAAATTCACTGAGCTTATCTTGTTTCTTATTCAAAATTCTTCGCTATATAATTTCAAAAAGCAGGGACTGAATCGGTTTTCTTTATATTTCCTTAATATCTTATTCAGTTAAATTTATAAAAAAATATACGCGTATACATCACACAACAAGCCTTTGATCTGCTGCATAATACCCTCCACTTTTTTTTAAATATTTATTTCATTCTATAATTAGTCTGGTTTAGTTTTGCTAATAAACTTTGACTGGGGCCCTATATTATCACTTGTCTGAATTTTAGGCTAGCCAATTTCGACAAGATAAAAAAAATAAATAACCCTCTACACATTAAACCTCTAGAAAGTAAAAAATACTGATATTTCGGACTTGTTACGATTGGAATTTCATACCTGAGACTACTACTCATATTCCCGTACCTGATTCACTGGAGTAGGTTCAGTATTTAAGTGCCATCGCGACCATGAATCATGTCAATTACACAAAAAAATCATCAAAATCGGTCAAGCTGTTTGTATGTTCAAAAAATATGTATTCCTAGAGTTCGATCGTAGCGTCATCTACCGGATCCAACTGTGTAACACACACAAAAAATTTCATTAAAATCGGTCCAGCCATTTAGGCGTTCAAAAAAGTTCTCCTAGAACCCGATTGCGGCGCCACCTACCTCGTTCAATTGCGAATCTAAACCATCTAGGAACCCACTCAAATACGCACAAAATTTCGTCAAAATCCGTTAAGGAACACTAAAAAATCTTAGTAAGAACCTTTTGTCAATTATTAGAAAATGGGCAGATGATCTTCACATGGCTTAACAACTCTTCACAAATTATACCACCTCGATCACATCAGCTTTCAAACACAAAAAACCCTGTCAAAATCGGTCCATTTGTTTAGCAGCTCTGGTGCCACAGACAGAGACACAGATCCACAGATACACCGGTACACATCTTAAACTTATAACACCAATCTTTTTACGTCGGGGGTTAAAATTCAAGAAAGAAAGCGTAAAGTTGTAAATATTTTCCTTGATCTATTAAACAAATTATTTTAAAAGTGTTTATATTTTTCATGAGGAGCCTTTACTTTTGATATGCTGATAAAACATATATTTATTTTTCATTTAATTTTGCCCCTCAAAAACAGAGACAATGAGATAAAGAGAGAATATATTTCGTAACAAGCTTTCGCTTCAATTGTTCAGTCACAAATGACCACCGCTCTTTTTTATTTGTTTCTTTCTAATGAAGCTGCATGCATCCATTAGACAACGAAAATTCGCCTAAACTTTTTATCCACCCAATTATTTAGAGAAAAGAAAGGGAACAATGAATGAAGAAGGCATAAAAATCCAATAAAAGTACTAACGGTAAATAAGAAGACAAGTTGAAAAATGGAATAGGCTGCTGGTTTATAAAGAAAAGTTAACCAATACAAGTCAAATATATTGATATTTTTCATGACAAGCCTTTTCATTTGATATGATAAAAAAGCTAATATTTTATTTTTCATTTAATTTAATGATTTGCTCCTCAAAGTTAACATTGGAATGTTAGCTTTACTTTTCCTGTACCCTTTGAGTGAGGCTCTATATTCTCATTTTTTGCAAAGTTTAGGCTTAGTAGTAGGCTCAACAAGTAAATTATATATCTTATTGTATTTCTCATGCCGAGACCTTTAATTTGATGTAATACAAGATGTATTTAAAAAATATATATTTTTTAATTTTTAATAAATTTTATAATTGGCTCCGTAAAATTAAAATATCAGGAGTTTTGCTTTGGTTTCTTGTAAACATTGAGTGAGGCCCTATATTCCAATTTATTTTTAAAATTTTAGTTCTAGTAATTTCGGAGATCAATGGAAGGAATTTCGTATACTTTTGTGAATATCTTTAAAAATATATCCTAAAAAAATGAAAAAAAACATTTGTATTTTTAATGACATATTAATGATGTGCTTGAACAATTTGTAAATTGAAAAAAACTGGCATTCCTCATGAGATTATTATAAAATTTAATTTTTCACTGCCAAAAAAGGAATTTTTCTCGATAAAAAAACATCGATCCTAATAAACAAAAGCCACAAAAAAGTATTTCCTTGACTTATGATTGCCGATACGAAAAAGTACCGAAATTTCTAGTTCATTACTGAAGAGAAAGGGAACAATCGAGAGTGGGCGAGTAATTACAAATGATGAGGTACAGAAGAGTGGAGTTCAGTAATTAGCGACCTAGTTTTACAGCTGATATTAAAGTGCGAGAGTTCATGGACCTTTTAAAAAGCAAATATTTCATGTGATTAATTTGTTTGTTAACTTCGGTTGATTTGAACCTACAATGAAAATACATTATATAATAATATATTACATGATGCTTTTGAAAAATATATATTTTACCATTATTATTTTTCCTGTAAACATTGGATAATGCTCTAAATTCTCTATCTTTTCTAAAAATGTTAAGCTCAGTCGTTTTAACTCATCGATTTTTAAAACATTTTCCCTTAGATATATCCCTTCAAATTATAATTCTTTGTTTATGCTATGTGCTCCTAATCAGGTCACCAAATTTCAACCTGTTTCGTCCAGTCGGTTCATAGACAATAGACTGTGAGAGACTGACAGACAGAAGAATTATTCTATAATTGTTTTTGTTCAAAAATGTTTGAAACCCTAAAAACGGTTCAATTTATTGAGCATCATTTAGGCATAATAAGAGGGGCAAGATTAAGGTCTAATTTATTATTTAACATCTTATTTGTAGCTTTGAGTACTCTAGTAAATGGATTTTATTGCGAATATAAGTTATGATTATCTTCAAGACAAATGCATAACTTCTTTGTGATCATTAACACGGCTTGTAAAATTTCTAAATGTCGTACCTATATAACATTTATTGTCTATCCTAGATTTGTTTTGTTTTTATATCAAATATTTATGACCTGTTTTACTAAAGTGTTTTAACTTTATTACTTGTTTCCCCTAGGAATGTTAGAGTTTTGAAAGAATTGGAAGATTGTTTAGTAGCCGGATAAATTTAATTAATCATAATCACCTTTAGAAATATTTTCTGTTTAACTAGCTTGTCAATAAAGTTGTGATATGGAAATTATTATTATTGACATATCTGGTTTACTTCCGTGTTACAAAACAAAACTCTAAAACAAAATAATAACCTAGGGATATAATAATTCTTAACAAATCAATAAAGTCTCAAAATTTACAAATGGAAATTGCTATTCTCGATTAAGTCTCTTTATATATCATAACTCAAAATTTTATTTTGGTTTGCCGTTGGAAAGTTTTGACCTGTGCCTTTCAAACCGCATGAATAATCCAAAATATTCGAGAAATAAAAGTGGCAGGCACTCGCGAACTCGTCCAGATCGTGTAATACTCCCAGGCGTTCGATATAAGGAGTTTATTCCAGAAATTGTCATATCTTTGTATCGTCTGAAATATCTGTTTAGGATCCGACTCTCAGGGGAGCACTTCAAGCGGGGACATGCATCGGATAGTCGGATATAGGTTGGTAGCTTTGAATATGTCATGAGATGGCATGATGGACCGCGGATATAGATTACATGGATACTCCCACCTACGTGATATTTCATATTTGTCAGTCTCAAATGTGAGAAACGTGGGTATTTGAAACTTTTTGATAGAAAACTGTAGTCTTTTTAAGTTACCAGTTCCTCAAAATGTTAGTTCCCAGTTCGTATTGAGGAAGTTAATAAGAATTTCTTGATAGAGCTAAAAATATGACGATCCTAGTTATGGTTCGCTATATGAAATTAAGAATTAACTCTTGTTATCAATTTGTCGAGTCGAGTTTTAATTCATTGGTCCTTAATTCAAAACGTTTTTTTTTGGACTATACCTTTGTCAGTTTACGTTATTTCTCTCCATTTACATATTTTTAGTTTTAGGTTGACTACGTGGGATTAATTATTGAAGGGAAAGGTCCTTAACGAAAGCCTACAAACATAGATCAGTATGGTAGTGAAATTCAAAAAGTGCATTTGACTCTAGACTTCGTTCCCACCGAAAGACACGACACGACAATTCTTTTACCTTGAAATACCCATACAATTCAGTTCTCTGTGAAGGAAATAGTAAATAGATTACATATGTATAGGTGTATGTAAAATCAATCAATTAAAGCAAACGAACAAATGTAACATCTAATTAATCTACAATACGAATACAACATTTTCTAATAAACACACCAATTTTCTGGTTGCTTAACTTATTTGGGATTAAATTGAAAAAGTGTCCAACTGAAAGCATTTAGTAACATGTCCAAGAAGTGACCAGAATAGTGCTGGTGCAGAAGATGGTATGATGTGCATTGCTAAATATAAAATAATATTTGTACTAAGGCACCGGTTTTGTCTTTTTTTTAACCAATGTTATGTAAAATATATACTTTTCCCTTAAATATCTATGAGATATTCTAAAAACTATGTTGTTTAAAATCCACCCTTTCGCTACATTGGCACCACACTAATTAATAATACACTTGGACGCCCATTTTTTTAATATGTATAAGGTTTAACTATATTACAACAGATATTTTTAACAATAGTTTAGAGAAGGTGAGATATTAAAAAAATCTCCACTTAAATATTGTTCTCACAATTAAACCAGTAATAACTAAAGTGACCTCGTTACATAATGAAAAAACATTATAAATAGGTGAAGTAGGTCTGAATTATTATAAATTCAACAAATTTTACATTTTAATTAAAAATTAAAGTACACTTCCTTCCTTTGCAGTTATATTTAAATTAAGACCTACATTATACATTAGGACTAATACTTGAATCGTAACAAAAAAGTGACAATTATTTTAATTCTCCTGAAATTTATATGCATCACTAAGAATGACACAAAGAAAGACATAGGGCGACAGCGAGAGATGGGCAGTACAATTCGTAAGAAGCTTTCACTTCCATCGTTCAGTCTCAAATGACCGGTGCTCTTTTTTCTCATATATCTGTTTCGTATAAAGTATTATTTTATCGTGAAGCTATATATAATAAGTATAACACAATATACAATACATTATTTAATACTGGTTGATGAATTTGAAGACATCACTTTGTTCTTCATATGCAATTTATCTCTTGCAGGAAAAAATTTCGAGGAGAGAAAACCCAAAAAAAATTGCAACGATTTCACTGTTAATTGTGAATGCACATTTAAATAAGTTTTGACGAAGAAGACTATGTCGTATACTCACGTCAAAAACAAAGAATATCTGTTTTATGGGTATCACAAGTAAGCATGCACGAATAGAAGAGAATATATATATATATATATATATATATATATATATATATATATATTTAGATTTGGTTTCACTAAATTCACTTTTTAAAAAAATATATTTATTACAAAAAAAATCAAATGTTTAAGTTACAAAGACAATATTATAGTTATGAAGTTAAATGAATTAATGAACGCTGAGAATTGTTTTCGGTTACATTTATAACGTAAAAATGCTGACGCTATGTCATCAGTTTTCATGTGAACAAAGCGTCTACGTGATTTCTAAGAATTCTAGGAAGTTGTAATATGATACTTGTGTGAAGGCAATTACGGTTCAAGCACCTATGGTAACTTTAACTTGTAAATTGTATGTTAGTGCACTTCTCATATAACAACTCCCCTTATACATGAAAAGTTGATGCTTTACATCAACTTTTTAATAAAAAAATGAAACATCTGTAAATAACAAAATATCGCTAGGAATATTAAATGGTAGTATTAACATTACAAGGGTAATTCGGAAATGAAATTAAAATTGTTAGTATAAAATATGTTAGTGTCGATAATACGTCAAAAATCAAACTTATATAATATAACAACGATAAATGGTTAGTAAATAAAATAAAAAAAGGTAATACATAAAATATGGGTAAACATACAAAAAAAATTCATTATTATAAATGAAAAGTTTATACAGTTGTCTCTGTGATCGGGTTTGGTTTTAATACTGGCCTTAGTTTAGGCAGCATTCTTAGAGACGATGAAGGCGTCGTCGGTTGGTCGGTATTTTCTTGGGCTTTTGGGCGCTCTTCAATTTTCTTTTTGATGATGTTGAAAATCATGATCGCTGAAATGATCATGACGACAGCTATTGTCGTATACGTAAACCAAGAGATGTTCTTGGTTAGGAAAGGCTGATTTATAAGACCATCTAGGTCTCTGGAGTACTGTTCTAACTTATGGTTCGCAACGTCCAGTTCCTCCACGTTGATGCTGCTTATGTCGAAGGGTTTCAGCTCGGGAATTTGTACCTTTTCTGGAACTGTATCGCAACAGTTGTAAGGTACTGTAACTGTGTGATAGACTTCGGAAAGGGCTGTTTCTTTTCCAGACTCAGCCTGGACCTTAGTAACACCTACAAAGGCACTACATTCCGATTGAAGTTTTAGAATGGAGTTACGCACTAGAGTTAAAGTTGTTGAGTTCTTTTGATTGCAACTCACCACAACACGTAAAGGTTCGGAGGTCACGACAAGCCACATATTTTGTTCAAGTTTTTGGACACTGTAACCCTGACTAAAAATTACTGCACTCCTGCAATTGTCCGGCACATTTTGAATACTTTTCAGAAGTTGCACCTCGCACGGTGCGTTAGAGTCTATAGGATAGGCGTATAGGTCGGGACACAATTTTCTTCCGATAGCAAGCGGTTTACACGCGCTCAAGTCCTTGATTGAAATAAACATTAAAGAGTCTTCGTTTTTCGCGAGGTACTTTTGAGTAAAAGACAAAAGGTGATGTAATCCAGTTCTGTCATCGTAGATTGGGATAGGGTATAACCGGAAAAGGGTGTATGGTTGTTGTTCTACTAATGGAATTCTTAAGACAAAAATAAGATCAGAGTTTGTTTGGAAAGCTTCTAACTCGATAATTTCCAAGTATTGTCCAATGCTTGAGTATTTTATTGGTAGTGGAAGATTGTTTTTTATTAGGTTTTGTGATATTTCTTGCAATGCCGTAATGAGATGTTCGGGCGTTAAGATAGATGTATGTATGATTTTAAGACGCGCGAAAGTAATTGAATTTAGCACATCATTTAGGCTATCTTCCAAGTAAAGGTAATTCTCCATTAGTTTCTCGCATAATTCGAGCAACATAAGTTTCGTTTCGATGTAGCCGACTTTATCGTTAATTTTTCCGATTGTGGTTTCTAGTTTTTTCATATTGCTGTTAAAGAGTTTTTCGTCAATTTGAAGTTTTTGGACGGTCTCGTTGAAGTTTTTAATGACAGAGGTAGTTACACTGATTTGGTTTTTGAGTAAATTTTCTATTTGTAATTGACCTTGATTGAGCCTATTTATACTATCAGTAAAATATTTACCGTCATCCGCGTCTAAGTTTCCGGTAATTGCTTTGAAAAGAGTACCTGCGCCATCAAGTATGCCGCGTTTTGGTCTTTTGGTGTCCATATTTATTTCGATAAATTTGTCCTTAATTGTGGTGGATATTTGGTTTAGAAGATTTATATGAGTTTGTACATCTGAGCGGAAGTAATTCATTGCGAAAGATTTATAGTTAACAGTTTCGATAAGTGTTTGTAAAAGTCTATTATTTGTCGTGAAAACGTGTTCGAGGGCCGAAATATTTTTGTGGACCAAAAGTGTCCATTTATTGTTAGAAACGGTTATTTGGGCTTCGTTGTGGTAGTATATCCCTAATGTGTTATTTATAGGTTCGACTTGATATTGGGCTACTGCTGATCCGAACAGCAGGTACAACCTGAAACAGAAATTAACTTTCTGAGAACGGTTTCATCCTGTCGAAATTTACTTTAGTTTTTTGTTTGGTTTTTGGATTTAGTAATGTCGCGGAGTTTTTGTAAATCTCCAGGATTTCGAAAGGACCATTGAATTTATTTTGGAGTTTGTCCTTGATTTGGGATTCCTTGATATAGACTTTATCGCCTATTTGATAATTCGGGAGATTTTCGGAAACATGTTTATCGAATCGGGCTTTCGCTTTCTGCTTTTGAACTTCTGTTCTTTCACGAGTGATTTTATAATAGTGTGTGATACGGTTGTTGAGATCTCGGATGTATTTAGTTATCAATGATTGTTGGTTGTACAGAGTTTCGGGAGTCCTACTCGAAGTATGTCCGTAAACAAGTTCGTAAGGAGTGAATCCGTGAGTTTTGTTTGCGGAGTTGTTGTATGCGATGATTGCATAAGGAAGTATGTTGAAGGGGTGTTCGTCGGGGTTTTCTAATTTGTGGATTCTAATCATGTCTAGTAACGTCGAGTGGAATCGTTCTAATGAACCATTCGACTGGGGATGTCCCACACTAGAATAGGACAGTTTGATATCAAATAGCTTACACAAATCTCTCATCAGAGCGTTGTCGAATTCCCTGCCATAATCACAGTGTATCCGTAATGGGGTACCGAAGTGTTGGAAATAGAGTAGTAAAGTACTAACAACGGTTTTTGCGGATTTGTCGGTTATGGGGTAGGCCTGAGAGAATTTTGTTAGTTCGTCCCGGATAGTTAAAGCATAGTTTCTTGTCGGGACTTCGAGAATGTCGATGTTGACACGTTCAAAGGGTGTCCGTGGAGTTTCGGTGATGACGAGAGGGCTGTCGAGATTTTTTCGGTAGACTTTTGCCTTCTGGCAAGTCTGACAGTTTTTGATAAAATTGTCAACGTCTTTAGTTAGTCCTTGCCAAGAGTATTTTTCCTTTATTCTGCGGATAGTTTCGTTGATACTCGATGTATATTATTTTTGCCATTATGGAATTGGTATAAAGATGCGAAAAGAATCTCGTTAACTATTTCGGGGTCAGAAGGGAGAGGGACGATGAGATAGCGTCTTTTTCTGACACTTTTGCTTGCAAAAACGTTTATTCGTGGGGTGCGAAAATCGGCATTTTCCTCAAAAATGTCCTCAATGATGTCGTGGTGAAAATCTTTCATGAGAGAACCTTGAGGGAATACGAGAATGTTTTTGTTTTCTCTGTCTAATAGTTGGCAGTTAGAAAATTGAATTTTGTCGTAGTCTATTAGTGAGACGGTCTGGTATCGCTCTACAAAAGTTCTGAACTCCTCAGAAATTTGATGGAAGTTAATGGGACTTTTTGTGTCTGGTTCTCGTGAGTCATCGTCAGTCTCGTTTGTTGGGAGTATTGAAAACGGTGTTAGATGATTGTTTGTCTGAAAGGATACGTATTCGTTAAAGTTGTTAACTTTAATGCGAGAGAGAGCGTCGGCATTTTTATTTACCTTGCCGGGCTTGTAGATTATTTGGTAATCATACTCCTCGAGTTTGAGGCGCCATCTGGCAAGTCTACTTCCAGGGTCTTTGATTGAAAATAACCACGTTAACGGGCGGTGGTCGGTCAGGAGTAGAAACTTACGTCCAAAAATTAGCGGTCTATAGTGCTTAACAGCCCACACTATAGCAAGAAGTTCTCTTTCGATGGTAGAGTACTTAGTCTCAGCCTTGCAAAGGGTTCTCGAGGCATAGGCTATGGGCAAATCCTTACCTATAGGACCTTGAGAAAGAACTGCGCCGATAGCAAAAGAACTGGCGTCAGTTGTGAGGATAAATGGTTCCTCGAAGTTAGGGTATATGAGAATTGGGGTAGATGTAAGAGCAATTTTTAATTGTTCAAAAGATTTAACGCATTCTGAGTCAAATTGAAAGGGGACATCTTTTTGAAGTAATTTTGTTAGTGGCTTGGAAATTTTAGCGAAGTTTGGAATGAACCGCCTATAATAGCCGGCTAAACCTAGAAATGATTTAATGTCTTTTTGGTTTTTTGGCTGGGGAAAGTTGAGAATGCAATCGACTTTTGAGGGATTTGGCTTTACGCCTTCAGGAGTTATAAGATAGCCTAGATACGCGACTTCTTTGCGAAGGAACTCGCACTTGTCGGGTTGTATTTTCAGATTGGCTTTTCGTAGTCTTTTGAAAACATCGGTGAGACGGGCTATATGCTCATGAATTGTCGGGGAATATACGATGATGTCGTCCATGTAGACTAAACATCTTTCGTTTTGGATTCCGAGAAGAATGTTATCCATAACCCGTTGAAACGTTGATGGAGCATTCTTCAGACCAAAAGGCATCCTAACAAATTCATAGTGACCATTGTCGACTGTAAAAGCAGTTTTGGGAATGTCTTTGGTGTCGATTTCAATTTGATGAAATCCAGAAGCCAAGTCGAGAGTGGTGAAATACTGGCACTTGCCGAGTTGGTCGAGTAAGTCAGATATATTCGGAAGAGGGTACTTGTCGTCTACGGTCAGTTCGTTTAGTTTCCGGTAGTCAACGACGACACGCCATTTTTGTGTTCCGGAAGCGTCCAATTTTTTAGGAACTACCCATACAGGGGATGACCATGGGGAGTTAGAGGGGCGTATGATCCCTTGATCTAGCATTTTTGATATTTGGCTTTTCACCTCTTGTTTGTGGGTATCGATATGATTTTGTGAAAGATGGTTTCGCATTGTTGGTATCTATAGAGTGTTTAATTTCATTCGTAAAGGTCAGTTGGTCGCCTTCTAGATAGAAGATATCGGAGTATTCAAGACAAAGTTCTGAAATGAATTCAGATTCTTCCTCGTTGAGATGTTCTAAACGAAGCTGGTTCATTATCGTCATTTGTCTGTCATTCTCGGTTAGGTTACGTGTTTCGTTTTCAGAGAAGGTGTTTATTGTGAAATTCTGTATTGGTTCTAAATCGGGTTTGTCAAAATTGATGGTTTTGGGAATGGCATTAGCGTTCAAAACGGAAGTTAGGAATTCACCATTTTCATTGATTTTGACTATGGCATTCGGGAGACGAACTTTCTCAATTTCGATAGAAGCGAGAATAGCATCTGTATTCTTGAGGTTACATTTCAATTTACAGATTTGCTCAGTTCGAGAGTCCAGGGTAATTGTGTTGACAGGAATATATTTAGTTGAAGATGTAGAATTATTATTACGCATGATTGTATCATCCGTAACTTTGAATAGTGGCAGAGTTTTAAAATTTGTAACGAGTTGTTTCTTATTGAAATCTATGATGCAGTTATAGTGTTCCAGGAAGTCTGAACCTAATAACCCATCAAATTCAATATCAATATTACAAATATACACCTTATGTGGGTCGGAGATGTTAAAAGGCACTAGGGTGGATTCATTAATGAGAATTTTCTCATCTGTGATGCCTTGAATAATAACATTTTCAGGGAACCGTTGTTTAAATCGTTGGCAAGTTTCGGGCTTAAATATTGACAGTCCTGCTCCGGTGTCAATAAGGAGTTTGTATGTATTGGAAGAGTCGATGATGTAGTAAAGGTTTTTCGAATTGACAGAAAGAAGTGGCCTTACAGAAAATTCTGTTCGGGAAAGTTTAGGTTTGGATTGAAATCGTCCAAGTTCATCGTTTGAATTTGTGTTTGAAGGTCGGAGATCTCGTGATCGGGAGGTTTTGTTTCTACCGGGGTAGTCTGAAAATTTTGTCGGGAAGAAAACTGTTCGCTATCGTAATCTTCATCATATTGTTGGTTATAATTATCATTACAAACATTTTCGCTTGAATGATATTCGAATTTGTCATGTTTTTGTGTATCAGGGTAATAATAGTCTGATATGGTTTTGTATTCAGTTGGTGTTTGAAAGTTCTGGTGCTCATTGTAAGAAAAATCATAGTTATGTTCATACGGATCGAATTGTTCGTTGTTTAAATGATGAGTTTTCTGTTGTTGTTTGAAAAAACTCGGATTTGGTCTGAAATTACTAGAAGTTGGGGTTGGTCTACTTGTTGAGGGTTGTTGTTGTTGGTGAGAAAACTGAGGCCTATTATTAAAATTCGTAGGTTGATTAGCGGGCTGATTCGGATAATATGGGCGATGGCCCGAGTAATTTGAGTGAGAATTTTGGTTAGTCTGGGATTGTCTCATTCTGATGAGGCATTCGCTGCTGAAATGTCCTATTCTTTTGCAAAACGAACATTGTTTTGGGGGTGGACCATTATTCGGTTTACGAGTCTGTTGGGGTGCATTTCGGTTGACTGAGAATTTTTGAGTTTCCAGATTGGACAGCTGTAATTCTCTTTTAATACGGGAAATGGCGATCAGGATATCTCTAGGATCACTGGCTCGCACAATTTGGCCAATTTTCGGCTCTAGACCCGTAAGTAGGCTAGTTAGAGCCATTGACTCAATTAAGTCAATCTGGGCCTGTTTCTCCTTTACAGTTAAATTTTGTTTATTGACAGCTGATAACATTTTTGCTTGATGTGTTTGAAGCCTAGCTGAAAATGTCAATGGAGATTCGTTGGGTAATTGCCTCATTCTTTGTAGGTCTTGGATAAGGGCGGAGAGATCCCTTGGATCTCCAAAATGGTTTTCTAATAGACTTTGAATATCTGCTAAATGGCTGGGGTCACGTGAATTAACTAGTTCAGCCGCTCGTCCACGGAGCTTATTCTTAATGTGGAGAATTAACAGAACTTGTTGATTATCAGATGCCATATTATATGCGGTATTGCAAGAACAGATAAATGTGTTTAAAAATATTGGGTTCCCATCGTATTCGGGAATAATAGCGAAAATTTCTGAGAGCTTGTAGGGCTCTACATTTTGTGCTACAGCTCTAGTTTCTGGCATTTTGTAATTTTACTCAAGATTGTGCAATATTAGGAAAATACAAAGCTTGGAAAAGCGAAGTAAATAATTGCGATTGTAATTAAAATGAAGAAAATATGAGAAATAAATTTTTTGTTACTGGTTCTAAAATAAGTATAAGTTAAATAAAGGTATAAACATAAATAAATATTTAGAATATCTTAAACTATCAAAATAAAATTTCAAAATTCGTTCTTGGGTAAATATTTAGGATGGTTCATTTAAAATAGGAAAAATGATAAAACTGGTTGTTCAACAATTATTAAATATTATAAGTTTTTAAACGCTTACGTGATTATTCCTATCATAGGACTTGTTCTATCCGTCACTGAACACTGGTTAGCCGCTGCTTGTTCCCTTGTTGAGCTCGGTAGTTGGTGTCCAAGTAGGTTCTTTGTATCCGCGAAGGTTAGGAAACCACCGTAATTAGTTAGACTGTTTCTTGTTCTAATTACGTCTGGAATATCCTACTGACTGCGCCAATTTTTAGATTTGGTTTCACTAAATTCACTTTTTAAAAAAATATATTTATTACAAAAAAAATCAAATGTTTAAGTTACAAAGACAATATTATAGTTATGAAGTTAAATGAATTAATGAACGCTGAGAATTGTTTTCGGTTACATTTATAACGTAAAAATGCTGACGCTATGTCATCAGTTTTCATGTGAACAAAGCGTCTACGTGATTTCTAAGAATTCTAGGAAGTTGTAATATGATACTTGTGTGAAGGCAATTACGGTTCAAGCACCTATGGTAACTTTAACTTGTAAATTGTATGTTAGTGCACTTCTCATATAACATATATATATATATATATATATATATATATATATATATATATATATGGTTGATGATTTATTCCGGTGTACATCCGTTCGTCTGTATCAAAAACTCACATCACTTCATAGAAATAATTAAAGACATAAACTTAGAAGAAAACGACTTAATAGCAAGCCTCGACGTCATATCTCTCTACCCCAGCATACCACTCGACGAAGCACTGGACAGTATAGCTATGCACGAAAACCTACCTCACCACATAATAGAATTAGCCGACCACTGCCTCAAAAATACGTATTTCTCCTTCGACGGCCACTTTTATAGACAAATACAGGGTGCTCCTATGGGATCGGCTCTATCACCAGTTGTTGCCAACTTGTTTATGGTATATCTGGAAGAAAAGGCCATAGCTAACGCAGCATTAAAACCAAAACTGTGGGTTCGCTACGTTGATGACATCTTCATTATATGGCCTCACGGGAAATTAGAACTCAATAATTTTCTTGCCTATATGAATTCCATTTATAACAAGATACAATTTACCCTAGAAACAGAACACAACCAACAACTTCCTTTCCTAGATGTCCTCCTAACAAGAAACAACCTAAGTTTCCAGCACACCGTCTTCAGAAAAGCAACACACACCAACAGATATTTACACGGCAATTCACACCATCATCCAGCACAGATCCAAGGAGTAGCAAACACCCTTATAGCACGATCGGTACGTCTCACAGACCAGCAAACTAGAAAAGAAGAACTAGCTTTCATGAAAACTATCCTCAGAAAAAATGGCTACAATAACCACACCATCAGAAAAGCAATAAACAAACAACAGGATGAGAAAAAGAAACAAAATGATGACCAAGACTACGTAGCCCATGTAAGTTTACCATACATTAGAGGTACAACGGACAGAATAGGGAGGTTCCTGAGTAAACACAAAATTCGAACTACATACAAACCCCAAACAACAATCGGAAAATTGCTAGGGAACCCAAAGGATAAAATGCCTTTAGAGAACCATGGAGTTTACAGCATTTCATGTGGAGACTGTTCCAAGTTATACATCGGCCAAACAAACAGGCGAATATCCGCCCGTCGAGACGAACACAAACTATACATAAAGAACAAACAGACCACCTCTACTTTATTCAGACACGAACAAGAAACAGGGCATAAAATAGAGTTTAATACTTGTAAAGAAATCGCAAATGTCGAAAACTACAAAATCAGAACAATACGAGAAGCGATTGAAATTGAGACCCGAGATACCATAAACAAGAGAGACGAAGCTTTAAAATTATCACCATTTTGGAAAGCAGTAATCCCATATCAAAATAACAATACAACAAAACCAGCAATAAACCCAAATAATGGGATTACCCAAATTACCGACAAAAGCCATAAACACCGTAAATGCACTTTAATTGACCATCAGTTAACCCAACCTAATAAACAAGATAAAGTACCTGAGAGATTAAGTACTAATGAGGGCTCACAGGGCAGGTATAAATTGAGATCAAGAACAAGAAATTCTTCAGTTACTTAGTATCTTTTGAGAAAGCCAAATATGATTTTGGCGAAACGTCAAGTGATTTTTCAAACGAATACAGACGAACGGATGTACACCGGAATAAATCATCAACCACATATTTCCATCCGTGAAACAGTATACACAAACATATATATATATATATATATATATATATATATATATATATAAATCAGATCTATTCCATTCACATAGAAAATCCTACAAGGTAACAAAGTTACTTGCTCGTTGTCTAGTATATACTAAAATTAAAATTGAGCTAATTGGTATTAAAAATTTTTATTACGCTTATAACTTATGTTTTATATAATGCAAACCTTTGTTTCGTGACTACTGTCATTCATTTCTCCTTATATACTTTTTCTCTTTACCTTTATTAAGTTCATTTGGTAGAGGGTTAAATGTTAATACTGCTCTATAATAACAATAATTGTTTTTGATGCTACCAGTTGTACGTCTATTAGGGATTTGAATGGGTATAGTTCGTATTTACCATTAGAATTAATGAATATATTAATAAGGGTTCTATAATAATAGATAGATTAATATGTAAAGAGTTGTTTAATGTTAAATGGGTATTTTTGTTTTAGTCTAAGAGATAGAGCCGGTTTTTGCTCTTCATCGAGAAAATGGACACAATGTATCGTATTAAGTCAAAATCAACCATTATAGCCAGATTAGGTGTACAGGGGGTTTTCGTCGTCACTGATTTCGAATCTGAAATAAGTTTTTGTTGAAAAACTGGTCCGTCCTCTTGTATTACGAAAATGTGATTTCAGATTCGTAATCAGATTTTGAAAATTGGTAATTTGAAAAAAATTAAACAACCTACTTCCAATTTGCTATAGGGAGGTTTTCGACGTCGACGAAATCACTTTTTTAAAATTTTCGAAACAAGTAGTGGCCAAGTTCAACGTCAAATTTGTTTTTAATTTGGAATACCCTCTTTGAATCAGTCATCTTTCGGATCAAGATTAAAAACATCGATTACCGTTAATTGATTGTGCATCAATTGGTTGACTTTTTTAAAAAAATGGTCCGCCATCTTGGATTGTGAATTTTGAAGAACTGATTTCAGATTCGAAATTAGCGAAATTTAGCTATAATTGGTTGATTTTTCAAAAAAACTTTGATTTTGGAATCACCCGGAAAATCAAGTTCAAGGTCATGGTCAAAGTCATATTTGGACATGAAATTTTCCGCTCTTTCCGAATCCTTAATAAGAAATGTGGCTTCGCATTAAAAAAAATAGTGATGCCGTCATACAGACCATATTAATGACGTCATGAAAAATCTATTTAAGTATGTCAGTTAGCTGTAGTCCTTTTGGATTATGATTTCTTTTGTGTAAGCAAAAAAATAGTGCAAATGGCGTTATTTTTACTTAATGACAAGTTTACTCCTGTCCGCCATCTTTATAGTAACGCTCTAGGCAGACGCCTCTCGGGAATTCGCTTAAATATATCACAATCTTGTATGCAGAAATTTTGGAACGTTTACTCGATGATGAACATGACCAAAAAAAAATACCATTTTCACACCCTGTAACTATCCTCGGTTAACACTTCCATTGACGCCTGCCTGGAAACGTGATATAGTTGAGGAATTGAACTTGATACGATACATTCTGTCCATTTTCAGGATGACGAGCAAAATCCCACTCTATCTCTCCTACTATTTAGCTATATTCTTTTTATGCAAGTATTCGTAGTCTATTTTGAAACCGCTAGAGCATTTGTAAATTGTTGTGATATCTTCTTCCTCAGGCTATTAAACCGTAGCTGATAAAACAAAATAACCGAGAGTAGTATAACATGAGAAGACTTTCTGTGTCCATGGATTTATTTAAAATACAAAAATGTTGATTCGTTACTTCGTTTTACTTAAAATATATATAATTTGCAATTCCCAGATCAACCTATAGTCCAGAATTACTAAAGTAGTTGCCAAAAGAATATACTCACTCAATCAATAAACAATAATAATGTGTTTACAGTCAGCCAATTCCTTAATTTAATAAAGTAGTTTAGTTATTCATGTTGGCTTCCACTTCCTGTGTATTCACTGGGCCACAACAACCCATCGGCAAATGATACTACAATGCCATCAGGCAATAGCTTTAAATATTCATTAACTAAATAATTAGAAACGGTCCTAAGACAGTTCCTTCTGTAACACCTGTATTAATCTGAGAGAATTCACTAATAACATTATTGATATTTACTCTTTGATACCTCCTAAATAATTTGTTATTAATTTATGAGCCTTACCCTTTATATAGTATATATTGTGAGTTAGTGTCTGGAAATCAACAATGTCGAAGATTTTGGCAAAGTCGAGGTATTTCACATATACAGGACGACTCTTGTCTAATTTATTAGATACAGTGTCTGTTATATAGTTGAAGGAATCTTTGGTTCCCATATTTTCTGTGCCTTGTTGATTTTTGATTTGTTTAACAAAGTGCAATGGTCTAACATAACTTATTATTCAGATATTTTAGTCAGGTCCCAGTAAAATAGGCCTAAAATTTGATGTAAAGTGTTTATCTTTAGATTTATGTATGTACCAGCTTTTTAAAGCATTTAAATTTTAATATAGAGATTTATGACATGAGTTGACATTTCTGTGTTTGGCAAAGCCATATTAATCGTTTTGTTTATACAGGTCACTGTACACGGCAACTATGGTTGATGGTATTTCTTTCGCACAGAATATTTGTGGTGAAGACTTTCTAGAAGATACAACCAGAAATACGAGAAATTTTTCGAAATGGCTCAAGTACTACTAACAGAGAATAATCAAGTACTACTTTTCTCACCAAAAAAATAACGTTTTCAACAACCATTTTCAAAGTTCTATTACTTTTTTCACTAAAAACAAAACACCAATGACAAGGAAAATGTTTAAGGTATAACGCAAACAACTTTTTGTTCAATGCTTCAGAAGTTAATGTTTACTAAATAACAAAGTCCAACCCTCAGACATGTCAATCTGTTCTTCACCACAAGGAAAGTCAATCGATAACCACTTACCTGACGAATACATCTCAACATTGTTCCACATCTCACCATTGTACGCCAATGTAGAGTGCAGCGTCTCAGTTCCTCTGGGAGAGAGCAAAGCGCACATACCATCTTGCCGGGATGGGATAACTAGCATCATAAACAGCTCCTGATAAATGGAAATTCTAGCGTGTACATTCTCTGCAAATTGCATCCAGCTATTGCATAAATTGGACCCGATAAACTATCTGAGCGCGAGTCTGCCATTCTCAACTAAATCACCTTCCACCATGCTCTAAACATTAATAATGGTGCCATTATGGCCTTTCGGATTTGAATATTGAATTTAATCTGCTCGAGGTAATGTTGAAGTGTCAGTTTAATGTAGATAAAAACGCTGGTTTGTTGAATGTGGAAAATGCAAATAAGGTAGAATTTTTATTTAAGGGACATACTGATATTAAAAACATTTTCTTTTAAATATTAACCGACCTCCAAGTATAACTAAATAATTGGAAATAATTATCAGAAATACTAATCAATAAATAGCACAGTTGTGAGGTACCTACACACAAAGCAGATAATGTAAACAATAAAAGGTGCTCATTCGTACAAATTAATTACCTACCTATTTAATATATTCTTTAAGTCGGTGCCAAGCAAACCTAAAATTCCTCATTACGTACGTATTTACTACTTCATCAAACTTGATTGTTGCTTAGCATGGAATTCAAAAATATCCTGGTGGTAATTAAACTGTACGAATGCGCACCTTTTATTGTTTACATTTTTACTTCGTGTGTAGGTGCCTAACAACAGTGAATCTGTTATTCATTGTCCTCTGGTGTTATGTACTGTTAACTGTTTCCAACTTTTTAGTTCTACTTGGAAATCGTCTAGTGTTATGTTCTGTTAACTGTTTCCAACTTTTTAGTTCTACTTCGAAGTCGCCTAATATATTTTTTAAGGTTTTATTTTCCATTTTTTAGTGTATTTTTAATTTTATTTTTTATGATTGATTTTCAGCTTTTTAGTTCTATTTTGTGGGTACAACCTTAATAGATCGGGACCTGGTAACACCTAAAGTCCCAACATTACACAATGAAATATATTTTTTTAAAGGGCAGGTAACTGATAAAGGAATAAAATGAACTTGGTAGGCGTTGAATTAACACGTCAAACGTATGGTTAATTATTACTACTGATTTGACTACTTTATGGATTTGTTTGTGATACTAAACACCTTGTGTATAAAGCACCTTCTTCGCAAAATTTGAAAAATTTTATTTAAAAGGTATACGAACAATATGAGCTTGGTATTCGTTGATTTAACGCGCTGAAAATAAGTTTAATATAGGTAATGCATGGGATGTACATATAATTTTTCAAATTCGCGAATAAAACATTCAGTACACTACGATGGTATTTTTGAGAGGAAGTTTTCGGCGATTTTCTGAAAAAACATGCAGATTTTCATAGAAAAATATATGCGACCACTTACTTCTTAATGTACCTTAATACTAAGTTTTAAAAATTATACCAATCGGGGAAGGGGTTTTGGAGAAATCAAAATAGGGCTACAAACTTCTGCTGTGTATATAACTCATTAAAATAAGTCAATAAGTCCCTATTAATATGAGGCCTAAAAAACACGTTTAAGACATTATATGCCCTTAAAAAGAGCTCTAACAAAACTGTTTTTTTTTTCTGTTATTGAAAAAACGGTCAAAATTAAATGAAAAAAAATGCATGGACCTTGCATTTTTTACCTTAAATGACAGGTGCTACTCTGTTTTTTGACATTAGGTTGGTGAAGGGGGTTTTCGGCCCGTAATTTTTTTTATTTAATTTTTTTACAATTTTTGCTACAAGTTTAGAAAATCTTAACAACTGGACAAAGACAATATTTTTTAAGTAAAATTGTTAAGATTTTGAAAATGTATACAGAAAATTGTAAAAAAATTGAAATAAAAAAATTACTGACCTAAATAGAAGGCTTATGATTTTCATGTAGAAAAACGGAGTAGCATAACTTATTTAACGTAAGAAGGTATGTAAGACCCATACATTTTTTTCTATTTACTTTCGACTGTTTTGTCAATCACACAAGAAATACAGTTTTAAGCCATTTTAAGGGCATATAAGTTCCTAAGGGTGCGGTTTAGGGCACATGCTAATCTGGACTTTTTGGTTTATTTTAATGTGTTATATAAACAGCAGAAGTTCAGAACCCTATTTTATAAACACCCTGTATAAAGTATATTGGTCGATTTCTATGTAGTTATATTTTAAATCCTAAATATCAAGTCTTTAAATTTTAAATTTCACCCATACGTATGTACATTTTATTAATCAAAACAATAATCATTTAAATCCTTGCAGTACCGAAGAAGGAATCAGATAACGCATTAAAAAAAACAACCCGAATTGATAACCTCCTCCTTTTACAAGGCGGTTAAAAATACCTTAAAAAATGTACGATTTGACCAAAATTGCAGCCTAACCGCTTTAGTTTAAACTGTGTTCTGTTACGGAGGGATCCCACATATTTTTAATTATGTATAACATGGGGTTTTTCTGAAAATCGGAAAAGCGCCCCTAATTTTTAACCGACTCCAAAAAGCAAGAGATTTTCAATTCGTCTGTATATATGTTTTTTATATTTGTAAATGTTCAGGGTTTACTCGAAACCGGCTTGGCTTATAGTGTTTTTTAGAAAATCGTCAAAAACTTTTTGACCTATGTTGGACGCAATAGGATCCAAAAAAATTAAGTGTCTCTGTTCGGAACCCGAACTGTAATAAATTGAAAACAGATTGGAATTAAATCAAAATAAATGCCATATAATCAACTTGTAGATGGTTGTTCTCAATTGCGTTTTTATAAGTTGGAGTCAAATGGAAAAATTTCTTATGAATAATATTTGGTGAAAAAGTTTTTATTTATAAAAAGATTTGAGTGGTCTAAAACGTACACTGCAATCATTTCATGTCTTGCTTTTCAGCGTATGACAGGTTTGTCAGCAAATATTAATTGTGCTTAAAAGTGAAGTACCTTTATTTTTGATAATATCTAAAATTGTTATCAAACAAAAATAATTAGATTAAAAACTTCATGTAACACTAGAAATATTCATGTCACAAAAAATACCAATTTTGTTTAAACGCCAAGTATCTGAAGGATCTGCAACTGGTTTGCTGTAGATGTTGAGCCAAAGAAAAACTCCGTTTTCTTAACGGCGGTTGATTTTGTTGGTGTGAATGATGTAAACGAATTTACGCAATAATACACTGTCTATTTAGGCATAATGTTATTAGAACATGTTAAATGTATAAGTTTGAGTTCAAAACTGACAATAAAATGCTATTCTAAAAACTAAGTAAACTAAATTCTTAAGTCTAGGAAGGGTAACAACGAATATAAATTAGGGGGTGTATACATGCATGGTAGTTAATTTGCAGACGGGAATTCCGATATTAATTCAACATCCGGTTATCTGAGACCGGCAAGGTCGGAAATAACAATAGCCCAGGATTTGGAATTAAATATACCATTTATCCTTAAGGTGGTTGTAAAGCGAACAATAGTATTAACAATAGTATCAACGATTTGTGTAATAAGCAAGTAACAATAATTGCAAAAAATAAAATAAAATTTAAAAATAAACTGATTATACGATCGCCTAAATAGAAATTAGTACTATAAAAATGTGGAAATACCGGACCCATCTGCAACGGTTGTAAAGAATTTTGTCTAAAAGAGTACATACACGTTCTGTAGTAAAATTAAACATATACAATTTATAGACTAAAAAAACACTAGGGACGCAACAGTATCTTTATTTTTTATAATATATCACATTGTTATCAAACAATGTATTTTAGGATTGAAAACTGCATCCAAGTATGCTAGATAACTAAAAAGTTTATAATGAATAATTCATTGCGTAAATGAAAAAACTGCTTTATTATAAAATTTCGCGGCGTAGACACAATTAAATGAATGTAATTGGAATTTAATAAAATACCTGATAATTAACAAACCCAAAAAAGATGTAAATTCTCAAATCGTCTACAATACATATGCAAAACTTTATTAATACATGAAAATATTTAGAAAACTAGATAGTCCATTCTATTAAACAGTAAATAATGAATGCTGCTTAGAAGTAAAATACCTTATTTTTGGCAATATCCCAGAAGTTAGTTAGATTTAAAAACTACATCCAATTAAGCCATTACATCTCTAAAATTTTTACATTAACTACATAAAAAAACGAAGATGCGTTTGATCAAACAAGTAAAAAGAAAAAAAAAATTTCCTGCAACAAATAAAACGTTTCCTGAAGTCAGTGCTAGTTAAAGTGAAAATAATTTGGTAAGTACATTTATGAGTCTACTTTGCAACTTTTGCTATTCAACTTGGCACCGACTTCAACAAAAATATTTAATTGTGATAGAAAAAATATATTTTTCACTTTTTAAGTTACTTTTTTTTCTAAAGTCGGTTTTTGTTTTTAAAAAATGTATTTACACCAGTTACTTTTTTTCTCATAATATGTTTCTTGTTTTAAAGGAAAGTTTGAACAAAATAAGCGTACCATTTAGAAATATTTTAGATCCGTTATGATGAAGCTTTAGTATATCTGACTCCTGAACTATGGCATTTGGTTTTTTCAAGCTCGCTGTAATAGGGCTCCCGAACTATTACATTTTAACTTGAATAATTATGCGGAATTTTGTTCATTTCAAGTATTTTTTGTTTTTTCGACGATTTTTTGGAAAAACCGTCCGTTATAGATCATATATCTATATCTAAGTATATTTTCTTACTACTATATATTTCAAATAGATAAAAAGGGAACTATCGATTCTGCTAGGTTTTTCAGAATATAATATATGATATAATCTAATACAAAGGAACTTAATGTTACTACCAGTTATTATTATTCAATGTAATTATGTGTCTTACAAAAAAATACTCTAGAATTTTTTTATGGTATATTTTCCGTTCCTTCCAAAGCTTACATATTTCACATTTGACATTTTCAACCTAGCAATGACGTATAAACGCAATGACAATTTTTTTAACATTTTTTTCATTTATTAGTTTTACATGCTTAGTTGTCGGTTCCAAAAACTCCTTGCAGACAAAATTTGTTCAAATACCAATTGACCACTTTGACCTAACTGGAAACAAAACCTTCAAGCTAAGATACCTAGTTCACAACTACCATCATGTTAAGGGAGGCCCCGTTTTCCTGTACACTGGCAACGAAGCGGATATCAATTTATTTGCAAAAAACACTGGATTTCTCTTCGACATAGCACCAGTTTTCAACGCACTTCTAGTTTTTGCTGAGCACAGATATTACGGACAATCCTTACCCTTTGGTAGTAGATCATTTTCGTGTCCTGAAAACCTGAGATTTCTATCAACATCACAAGTACTCAAAGATTTTGTTTACCTCATTGAAGAGCTGAAAAAAGATATCTTCAAAGGAATGATCAGTAAAGACACTTACCCTTTTATAGCTTTTGGAGGTTCATACGGAGGAATGCTAGCAGCCTGGTTGAGGATGAAGTACCCTCATGCTGTTATTGGGGCTGTAGCTTCGTCTGCTCCGATTTTGTATTTTGACGATCTTACGTCCTGTGATAAATTCTATAGAATTGTTACAGATGTGTTTAAAAAATTTGGAACCGAGGAGTGTACGAATACTATACGAAAATCTTGGTCACTCATTAGGAACATCACCAAGTTTGAAAAAGGTCAGTATAACAATAAAAAATAGAGTGTATGAAGCATACGGTATTTATTCATGTGGCTAAATGTTTAAAATCTTGTGAAAAGTAACTGTTATTTCAAATTTGGATATTGCTTCAATTTTTTTTTAATTTCAATATAAAAATCATTACATTATGCTTAGATCTGACCATCAGCACTATATCATTAGTATACTCTGGGCATTGGAGTGTGGAGCAAAACACAAGTGTGTCTCTTTCACCATGAATCATTTCCTTGGCTAGGTTCTTAGTTTAGTTATTTTCTCTGCTAATAAAAATGTTTATCTTGAATGTTTTGTCCATTCACTAAATTATCAAAGCCCGTTCCTTTTCCTATCTTATGTATGTGTACTGTTGGTATGTATGACAGTAATTTTATAATTTTCACTCTTTCTCATCTTCATTCATTTCAAACTGTTGTTTCTGATGTAGTTGTTATGACATCTTCTTATTTATCTATATTGTCTTTGCTTTCTTTCTTTTCTTCTGTTTCGTCGTAGTATTCTATTGCTCTTCTCTTAATTTATGGAACGACGTTCTGTCACGGGGCTTACAGTAGACTAAAATGGCAGAAAATATTCTATCAGTGCCTCTCTAGGCAACATAATCTATTAAATACATTTGTATGAAGGGATGTAGCTATACTACCGATCTTAGAGCGTGTACTTCTGGAGATAGCCTGCAATACACAAATATCATAGCAAGACTAGAAAGAGAAGGCAGCAGAGACAGTAACAGGCTATTTCACTAGGTGGGTATAAGCAGCCAATGAACTACATGCTGAATGTATTTCACTGGAAGCAGCTCCCAACCAAGTGAAATAGTCTCGTGCTCCTCTACTGCCCTCTTTTTAGGGTTCCGTATATACAGTATACGGATACCCTTATAATATCACTCAGGATTTCTGCCTCTGTCACATCACAGCAATTTTCTCCTAAACTACTGGACGGAAGAGGTTGAAATTTGGTATGAAGGTATAGTTTGGGGGAAAAACTAAAAAAATCGACCGTTCCCCCCCCTGATCTCCGAAACTACTGAACCTAAAATTTTGAAAAAAATAGAAAATATAGAACGTTGCCCGAACTTTACAGGAAAAATAAGGAGAAACCATTAATATTAATTTTGGGGGGCAAATTATAGAATTAAATAAAAATTTAAAAATAAAAAAAAATTCAAACTCATCATGTAATATATCAAATGAAAGGTCTCATTCTGATGAACACAAATATATTTTTTTTCATATTTTAAAAAAAATTAATTAAGAAGATATTAAAGAAAATATACCAAAATTTACCCATCCCCCCCCCTTATCTCCGAAACTATAAAACGTAAAGTTTTGAAAAAAAATACTTTCATAGGTTCTGACCTGAAGTTTACTGGAAAAATAAGGAGAAACATCTAGTTTTCATTTTGGGGGGCAAATTACAGAATTAAATGGAAAATATAAAATTAAAATTGTTTCTAACCCATCATGTTATATATCAGATGAAAGGGCTCATTACGACGAAAATAAACATATTTTTTTCATATTTTTAAAATAAATAAATTAAAAGATATTAACAAAAATATAAAAAAATTTACTCATTCCCCCCCCTTATCTCCGAAACCATAAGCTGGAAAATTTTAAAAAAAAATTGAGTTATAGCTCCTCACCTGAACTTTACTGGAAAATTAAGGAGAAACCCCTAATATTTATTTTGGGGGGCAAATTATAGATTTAAATGGAAAATATAAAATTAAAATTATTTCTAACCCATCATGTTATATATCAAATAAAAGGGCTCATTATGACGAAAACAAATATATTTTTTTCATATTTTAAAATAAATTAATTAAAAGTTATTAACAAAAATATAAAAAAAATTTACCCATTCCCCCCCCCTTATCTCCGAAACCACAAGCTGTAAAATTTTGAAAAAAAAATAGATATAGCGCCTCACCTGAACTTTACTGGAAAAATAAGGAGAAACCCCTAATATTCATTTTGGGAGGCAAATTAAAGAATTAAATGGAAAATAAAAAATTAAACTTGTTTCTAACGTATCATGTAATATATCAAATCACAGGGCTCATTATGACTAATACAAATATATTTTTTTTATTTTTTTTAAATAAATATTTTAAAATATATTTAAAAAAATACCCATTCCCCCCTTTATTCCCCAAACTATAAGACCTAATTTTTTTTATTTACAGGAAAAATACGAAGAAATCTTTAATATTAATAATGGGGGGCAATTTATAGAAATAAACGGAAAATAAAAAATATTTTTTTAACGTGTCATGCAATATATCAAATGAAGGGGCTCGTTATGAGAAATACAAATATATATTTTTAAAATTAATTGTTTACAAGATATTAACATAAAGATATAAAAAATTCTCATTTCTCGCTTTATTTCCGAAACCATACTACCTAAAATTTTGAAAATAATTAGGGGTACTGGGGCTCACTTGAAATTTATAAAAAAATTATTAGAAAACCTCCATGGTAATTTTAGGGACAAATTATACAATTAAATGGAAAATAAAAATTCAATTTTCAAACGAATCATCTAATATATCAAATAAAAGACTCATTATGTGAATTACAAATATATCATATTTTTAAATCATTTGTTTAGCAAAGATATTAAACATCGACTTAATTCCCATTTTAGAAACTATACTATTTAAATTTTGAAAAATATATTTTATTTGTATTTTTAAATAATTTGAATAACAGATTTAATAATTTATAATTTAAAACTTGACCTATTGTGCCCTTTATCTTCCAATCTATAGAGCCTCAAAATTCAGACAATAGATTATAAAAGGCTTCCCTGAAAGTTTATTAGTAAAATAAAACTCTAATGTTAATTTTTGGGGGCCAAATTAGAAAACTAAATACAGCGAATCTTGAAGGTGATACGGAACCCTTACAATGCGAGTCCAACTCGCACTTGACCAAATTATTTTAGTTTTGGCACGATGTTTGTGCGTTGCAGGCTACCTCCAGTTGTATAAGCTTCTAAGTTACTGATATGATACAAGTATTGATATTTCATTCTCGTTGCCGCTTCTTATTGTTATCAATACTTTTCTTGCGGTACTTGAATAGCCATGTGGTTATTTATGTTTTGATATCAGTATCGATACTTGTTCGTAATTTCGATACTCTGATATTATCCCTCCTGTTAAATTCAAATTTTCTCTGATTTTTGGGTTCTTCCCCTAATAAATTTGTATCGCCACCTTTCTTCGACAACTTTGTTTCAATACCACTGCAGATACAGCATCGACAGTTTAATCGTAAGGCAACGTATGTGTGTGCGTGTGTGTGTGTACGAGTAAAATTATAGTTATACAGGGTCATTCGAACAATAATAGAATCAGTGCAGTATAAAGGGTGGTTGAAATATAAAATGGAGAAGAATTATAGTTAATCAGGGTGATCTAAAAATAAGAGGGTGGTTCCAATATGTGGAGCAAAATTATTGCCATACCGGGTTGTTTAGATATCTATACAAGGTACTCCAAGAAGAAAAATGACAGAAATGAACAAAATTGGAGCAATAAAAATATTTAAAAGACAAGGAATAATATATATATATATATATATATATATATATATATATATATATATATATATATATATAGAGAGAGAGAGAGAGAGAGAGAGAGAGAGAGAGAGAGAGAGAGAGAGAGAGAGAGAGAGAGAGAGTGAGAGAGAGAGAGTGAGAGAGTGAGTGAGTGAGTGAGTGAGAGAGAGAGAGAGAGAGAGAGAGAGAGAGAGAGAGAGAGAGAGAGAGAGAGTAATATATGCTAATATTATATGTTAATATTACGTTAGTTATTAAGCTAATTCATAATGGCTCGATCTTATTTTAGGAAAGGAACATCTAACCAAGACATGGAGCCTGTGCAAAAATATACGAACATCAGAGGACGTCGACCTTCTTCTGGACTGGATAGCAGACATCTACGTCAACTTGGCCATGTCAAATTATCACTATCCTACAGAATTCGAAGTATCACTACCTGCTTACCCTGTAAAAGTTTTCTGTGACAAACTCATTAGTATGAAACAAAATTCTAGTGATACCGGCTTAATAGAAGCATTTGGCAATGCGTTACAGGTCTACACCAACTACACTGGTAAAACCAAATGCAACAATATCAACGTAACATCAGACGATATGACAGAATACGCATGGCGATATCAGGCTTGCATAGAATTGATCATGCCTGTGTGTTCCGTGGAGCAGGACATGTTCGAAACTCGACCATGGGACCTTAAAAAATATTCGGAATGGTGTCACAAGAAGTTCGGTGTGCACAGTCGCGAACCGCAATGGCCCGTTTTGGAATATGGGGGCCAAATTTTGAAATACGCGTCTAACATTGTGTTCAGCAATGGACTGATGGATCCTTGGTCCTGCGGGGGAGTTTTGCATAATGTTTCGAAAAGTGTTTGGGCTGTCAACATTACCGACGGGGCACATCACATTGATTTGCGGAAGGCTGACGGTGCTGACACGAACTATGTTATAGCTGCTAGGAAACTTCATGTAGGAGCTATAAGGAAGTGGTTAAATATTCACTAATGATAGCAGATATTTGACAAATATTCCATATTATTAACGGTAAATGTAGATGAATAAAACAACAATAGTTGTTATCCCAGTCTTTAATGATTCTTAATTAACTTTTCTGTTCCTTTTCGAAAATATATCACTGCATGAACAAACAAGCAGAGGCTTTCAAATGAGGTGATCAACAACGAATGAAATGAATATCCTACATTTAAATGTTCCTTTCACTTTAAATTATGTACTAAATACATAATTATTAGAGAATTTAATAATCTGAAGAATATATTGTCTTGTTATCGGTGACCTGTAAAATTTCCAAAATCTATTATTCAGTATTCAATACGTTTATGTCCAAAAAAAATTATAAATAGTAAATGTATTGAGTTGAAATTTTTACACGAGGTTTAGATATTTTTAGGGTTCCGTATATACAATATACGGATACCCTTATCCGGATTTCTGCAGCTGTCACATCACAGCAATTTTCTCCTAAACTACTGGACGGAAGAGGTTGAAATTTGGCATCAATGTATAGTTTGGTGACCCAATCAGGAGTACATGCCCTAAAAGAAGAAATTTTGATTTTAGGGGTACTTTTGGTAGAAAAACCAAAAAATCGACCGTTCCCCCCCTGATCTCCGAAACTACTGAGCCTAAAATTTTGAAAAAAAATTAATACAGAACGTTGCCCGAACTTTACAGGAAATATAAGGAGAAACTAATAATATTAATTTTGGGGGCAAATTATAGAATTAAATGAAAAATTAAACATAATTTTTTTTTCAAACGGATCATGTAATACATCAATTGAAAGGTCACATTCTCAGGAACACAATGTATTTTTTTCATATTTAAAAAAAATAATCAAAAGATTAACGAAAATATACCAAAATGTACCCCCGCCTTATCTCTGAAACTATAAATCGTAAAGTTTTGCAAAAAATTAGAGGTATAGGGTCCGATCTGAAGTTTACTGGAAAAGTAAGGACAAACTCTACTTTTAATTTTGGGGATGCAAATTACAGAATTAAATGGAAAATATAAAATTAAAATTGTTTCTAACCTATCATGTTATATATCAAATGACCGGACTTATAATGGCGAAAATTTATATATTTTTTCATATTTTTAAAATAAATTAATTAGAAGATATTACAAAAATATATAAAAAACCCATTCCCCCCCCTTATCTGCGAAACCATAAGTTGTAAAATTTTGAAAAAAAAAAATAAAGGTATAGCGCCTTACCTGAACTTTACTGGAAAAATAAGGAGAATCCCTTAATATTCATTTTGGGAGGCTAATTATAGAATTAAATGGAAAATAAAAAAATATAATTGTTTCTAATGGATCAAGTAATATATCAAATCACAGGGCTCATTATGACGAAAACAAATATATTTTTTAATTTTTTTAAATTGAATATTTTAAAATATATTTTAAAAAATTACCCATTCCCCCTTTATTCCCCAAACTGTAATACCGATTTTTTTTGTTTACAGGAAAAATACGAAGAAATCCCTAATATTAATATTGGGGGCCAAATTATGGAATTAAACGGAAAATAAAAAAAATATTTTTCAACGCATCATGCAATACATCAAATGAAAGGGCCTATTATGAGGAATACAAATATATATTTTTCATATTTTTTAAATTAATTGTTTACAATATTAACATAACGATATAAAAAATTATCATTTCTGGCTTTATTACCTAAAATTTTTTGAAAATAATTAGAGGTAGTGGGGCTCACTTGAAATTTATAAGAAAAAATATTAGAAAACCCCCATAGTAATTTTAGGGACAAATTATACAATTAAATGGAAAATAAAAATTCAATTTTCAAATGCATCATGTAATACATTAGATAAAAGGCTCATTATGTGAATTACAAATATTATCAAATTTTTATATCATTTGTTTAAAATATATTAACAAAAATATTAAACACTTTAGAAACTACACTATTTAGATTTTGAAAAATATATTTGGTTTGTATTTTTAAATAATTTGAATAACAGTTTTAATAATTTATAATTTAAAACTTGACCTATTTTGCCCTTTATCTTCCAATCTACAGAGCAAGAAAATTCAAACAGTGGATTATAAAAGGCTTCCCTGAAAGTTTATTAGTAAAATAAAACTCTAATTTTAATTTTTGGGGGCCAAATTAGAAAATTAAATGCATATGTATTCTTATAAAAATCAAGCGAATCCTGAAGCAGATAAAATAAAAAGTCTATGTGTGGAAAATGAAAGTGTATATTCTTTATAAATCTAAAACGCTTCCTTTAAAAGGTACTAGGGTAAATATAAGAAAATTCACTCATTCCCTGCTTGTCTGAAATTGGAATATTAGAATCTTGAATGTGGTAGAACCCTTAGTGTGCGAGTCCAACTCGCACTTGACGAAACTATTTTATGTCCTTTCATTCCAGAGCATAGTATTAGAAAAGTTTAATTTACCTTAATGACAATGTATAATGTATCTAACATACACAAACAAGATTGCCGTGGTGTAGTTGCTATTTTATACAGGGTGTTTCAAAGGTAAGATAAAAATTTAAGTGGGCGAATCTTGGGTTCATTTTATGAAAAACTAGTCAAACGAAGGTATTGTCTTAAATGCCTTAAATGTTAAGATCATGGGCGTAAAGTTTTTAAAATATGATATTCTTTTTATAATATCTATGAAACCTCATTATATATTTTAATGAAATTTGGTGCACAATGACTATGGACAATATTTCTTTTCATTTCTTCCAGAGACATTCTTGCATAATTACAATTAAATATTTCTAAAAACGTATTGTACGCAACTGCTTTTTCTCATAACGATTTTTTTTGTAATTTTCATTCATTTCTGAGCAAATATGATCCTTTCTGTGTCCCAAGTTTTTCTCGTAAAAAAAAACAAAACAGATTTCTCTCCAGGGTCATAAGGTGAAAATTGATTTGAATAATGCACTTTCGCACTTTTGTATCGGTGTTGCCTATATAAATTCCTTTTGGTGCCCCTATAAGAAAAATCTAGCGGATTAAGATCCTGGGATCCCGGTGGCCAAGGTTGAGAACCAGCTCTTCCTATCCCTCTATCATGATTTGCTCCATTTGACAACTGGCTTACATTATAAGTAAAATGTGTAGGCGCGCCATCATGAAATCTCCACATGTACTCTCTTATTCTAATGGGTACGTCTTATAACAAAATAGATAAATCTGTCGCTAAACCTGATGTATAGTTCGCTAGTTAACCTTCGTGGAAGAAAATTTTATTTTTTATATATTTGTCAATAATACTACACATTCGCTGATAATTGATATTTATGATAATTACAATCATGCAATTATTGTGAAAATTAGCCTCATCAGTAAATGAAACCTTAGCAATAAACTTGGGAGTCAATGACAATATCACAAACGCTGGGGTAATCATCTTGTAATAAGGTTTGTAAGTATTCTTTCAGTGTTCTGAAAACAGTCGAAGAGCAACTATTATTTACTTGCCGAGCAATTTTCCGCGTACTAATTGTACGGAATTCTTTAACAATAGCAAGGAGTTCTTTTTCTAACTGTATTATTCTCAGCCCTGTACACATGAGCGGATCCAAGGGGGGGGGGTGAGCGCGATCGCCCCCTCCGAGAGCTTCAAAGTTAGTAATTTTTATTATTAAAACGAGGTAATATTAACTCCAAAAGCCTCGAAGAACGTGATTTCTATGGGTTTAGACCTCAGAACGACTATTTTTAATGTAATAGTCCAAGAAATCTGAGTATAAAATTATATTTGGTTAAATTTAGTACAGGATCGCCCCCCGGAAGCACTTGTCTGGAACCGCCCATCTCTGTGCAAAGGCGGCTCGCTTCACGTGCATTAGCACTAGTTAAGCTGTAGAAAAAATGTATGATAGCTATTTCAGTATTTGGGTGGGAACTTATTTTGATCAACTATTATTGACCTGATTCTGCTTTCTCTGGATTTGGACTGCGTCATTTTTTCGAATCATTTTTTTTATATACCTAAACCGGCATATAAACAAAGTTTTCTGACGTCTCACCCACACTTATAAGGGGCTTTTTCAAGGATGAGACAAAAAACAAAACAAATGTTACTTACCTTGCGGCGACTCCATTCATTTCATCTGTTTCTCACGAACACACTTCGAAACTACAATTTTTTATTCAACTTGTCACACTGACGTACAAATTGTAAATGAGTAACAGGTATGAAGAAATAATAATTGGCCCCCCCGAAATTTTCCGGTAAAAGAAGGGTAAGAGACACTTAATGGGATTATTTTATGATTGTGATGAAATTTTATACGTTCCTGGAATTTTATTAGTGGGTAATGTAAATGATTTATTTTGTGGAAATGTTGATGCAGGGTTGCCAGATGGGCGAAAGTTCAACCAAAAGGATTGGCTACTTTTACACATTTTTCTTATTTATAATTTGAGTTACAACCTGCACTTATAAGACATATTTTATCAAAATATACGACTTTTCTTCACTTAAAAGTAACTGTAAAAACTAAAAACGAAAGAAATGCAACACTTTTTAGGTTAGATACAAAACAGATATCTATCGTCACGTTGTACATCCAGAGCCAATACCATTAGTTTGTTAATAGACCGCGTGAGAATTAGAAATCTGGAGGAAAAGGTCAAAATTAGACAAAACATGTGGAAAACAGTTGGCTGTTGATTTTTGTTGAGGAGAAGTAAGAGATGAAACTAAAACAATGAACACAAATTTAACAGTTACAGATTTAAATGGCAAACAAAATTTCCATGTACTGCACTGACATTAGAGGGAAATAGGAGAGGCCGAGCTTGAAAAGTGGGAGAGTGATTAACTATCGCTCCGTTGGCATTGTGCGGAGCAAAGCGTAGAGGCGGAGGCAGGCAAAGTGTGAAATCAGTCCGCCAAATTAAATCCGGCCTCAGATTATTACATACCTCAGTGACTGTTCATAAATATCCCTACTCGGTTATGTGTCTGCTCTGCTCTGCTCTACGCTCTCTGTGCTCTGTTCTCACTAACCTCCCAGTCCCTCGGGGTAATGGTTGTTCGATTTTAATGAATATGGGCATTCATTTGTCTCGGGAGTAAACTTGGCCAACAATGGTGTTTTTTCACAGTTTTTAGAAAGCAGAGAGTAACAAATTAAATAACAAAAAAATCGTGAAAGGAATGGTTCCATGGATTAGATTTGTAGATAATTAGGTTTGTCTAAATTGATATAAAAAGATGCCATACAATAGAAAATTAAATTAACAAACATGAAATTGAGATAAAAAAATGTGTATTTTGTATTTGTTAATAACCACAAAAAGCTTATTAACGGAGGCCCACGCTTGCACATATGAAAATAGAGAAGGCTGGAAATGCAATGCAAAAACGTTGCGTTTGTTCCGACACGAAGTTTTTATATTAAGAATCTCTTTCCTCATACAAAAACTGTCACTTACTTCTGTTTGATTAGTTTCAATAAGCATTGGGTTCTTTTTCGTTAAACTATTCGATTCATATCTTCAAAGAATATCTTACATATATGTTTTGTCTGTTTTAAAATAAGTTCCCCATTTGAAAATCTTATATACATTGATTACTCAAATAATTTTTAAAATAACAAACAAACAAACGCTATATTTTTAAGGTTAATATTAATAAAACATTTTTTTTATATAACCGACTTCCTAGCATAACTAAAAAGTTAATAATAATTATAACAAAATACAAACCTAGACAATAAACAACACATTCAATGTTGTTAGGTTAGGTAACATAACATAAAGTAGAAAATGTAAACAGTAAAAGTTGCTAATTCTGTACAAATTAATTACCTACCTATCTAGTACTTTTTCGAAGTCGGCGCTAAGCAAATCTGAAATGCTGCATTGCGTACTGATCAACAACTTCTTCAAACTTGGTTGTTCAATAAAATACATAACGCCATCACGCGTACAGTTAACACAACTTAACCTCTAAATAATGTGTTTATATATCTGTATACTTTAAGCTTTAATGTGTTAAATATAAATTTAAAACTGTGTTAATTAATACAAAGAACAACAATTTTAGTAGCGCACATTTGCTCTATAAACTAATTTTTTCGAAGACGAAATGAATCAGTTCATCAATTTCAATCCTCTTTTATTAAAACACTTTGTAATAATTCCACTTCACAATATGTCTCAACCACTCTGATTACTACCTTATAAATATCACATTATTTTAACATTCTTAACCACCCTAAATAACAATTATTATTCTCCACCCTATATTTCACTATCACATTTATGGACCACACTTTATAAAAATGTTCTAACATTTTTCGCCTATTCACCCTATATTCGAACCATCCTGTACATACGGCTGCCAATGGGTCACCGTAAATTTTTTAACTGCCTTCTGTAATCATTTTACTCCGTCGGATGTGATGGTTGAAACATATTCACCATGTATAACAATAGTTCCTCTACACCTTAATTGAAACTTCGGCTACGCACTAAAAGAACAAAATCTACTTATTGCTACACAATATAAATTTTTTAATAACCCTGTATACTGACAATTTCATTCCAATCTATATTCTATTCTACTTGTAAATTCAACTGCTAATGGTCTACCTTATAGGTTTTTAACCACTCTAACAACTATTCTACTCCACTATAATATACTGTGTGTCTGCTAAAGTTCGCACCATACGGGAAGCTTGTTTATTATTGGTTTTATGAAAAAAGTTATTCTTTATAAAAAGTTCTGCATGGTCTTAAACCTAAAATGTAACCATCACATATTATTTTTTTTCAGTCGATTATAAGGTTGGTAGAAAATATGAATTTGGCTCAAGGGTAAAGTATCTTTATTTTTGACAATATTGAAAATTGTTATTAGGAAAAAAAAGCCAATGTAACGTGAAATCTACGATGCGCTGATTTACAAATGATTTGTTGACAACAAGAATTGTTTGACATTGAACGTCAAATATAGTTTGTTAACATGCCGGTGATATTTAGTGTGGAAGAAAAATAAGAAATTGTGTTAATCGTTGGTGAGAATTATAAAACTTATCGGGAAGCAGCTGAAATATTTAACAACAGACATCCAGGGAAAAATATACACCATACATCAGTAATGAGAATTATGGAAAAATTCGTATCATGTGGAGATGTTAATAATAAATTCACAAACGTCGAAAACCTGAAAAAACTGAGGATATGAAAAAGCGAAAAAGGACATCTTCGCTTCCAGATGAAGTTGGTAAAGATACAATATCAAAAAATTTTAAAGATAAATTTCATCCATGTAAACCACATATATTCATACTTTAAAACCAGGAGACTACTACAGACGACTAGAATTTCGTTTTCTCATCCAAGGAAAGCTAGAAGACGATCCTTTTTTGGTTAGGAAAATAATTTATTCTGACGAAGCTACATTTACGTCTAATGGAACAGTGTCTTCACAAAATTGTCGATGGTGCAGTGACTCCAATCCTCACTTTACGGTTAAAACTCGCAATCACTATTATTTTAAAACGTTTGGTGCGGCATTTACAAGGATAAAATAATACTTTTTTTTTCAGCAGGACGGCGCAACATGTCATAGTACAATGGAAGTAAGGCAAATTTCAATTAATGAGGCAACAAAGGGCTCATTTGTAACGATTTCGTAATGTCATTGGTATTAACCAAGACCGCTATAATGTGTTTAGTTGAAACCATTTACGAACAATTATAACCGGTAGATCGCTGCAAATCGTGCAAAATTTTCATTCCATGATTCATTTATATTTCGCGTATTAGCGATAACCCCACATTTGCCGCCCCTGTTGCTCTGAAATCACACGCACATGTGCATCAACATGCTCGCACAAGACCATCCCACATTCTGCACGTTTAAAATATTGGATATAATAGTCTTGAATTTAATCAGTACAATGTATATTTGTGGATGTGGCTATGGATGTGATAACGGCCTGTCATTCCGAAAGAACGATAGCACCAAAGGGATGAGCTAGCATTCCCTGTAGAAATATACTAAATTTATTCGCATATTTGTATTATAATGTTATTTTCACTTTCATATTTTTAGACACCATATGGGATGCGAGCACACTCGCTAACGCACTCACATCACTGCATATTTAGGATATTGTTTTATTTAGCGTGATACGTTTGTCGTGTTTTATTCAAATAAGAAAACTCATTTAATATTATCGATGTAATGTAACGCTCAATTTAACGAAAACGATGCTAAATATCTTGCTTGCTTAGTTTAACAAAAATTCAATGGATGATTTTGTGTTAGTATTTAAATTTTCCGAAATTATTTTTAAATACAAACAAATAGATAATTTAATTATATATCACGTGTTTCTAAGCTAGGCCGTTCAAAATCATTACTAGATTACTACTTTCTCGTTATCGTTATCGTTATTTAATTAAATAATTATATTATATCATATTATATTATAATAAAATTCTGGCAATATAACGATGTCACTTCAATTATAACAGAGAGTGTACGAGATTCCATGTGCAGACTGTCATAAAATCTATGTGGGACAAACTAACAGAAGAATTCAAGATAGACGTGATGAACACCAGAACGCCACAAGAAAGCAAGAAAAAATAACATATATTGCGGAACCCGCAACTACGACGTCACATCGAATAGATTTTGAGAATACCAGAGTATTGGCAAATATAGAACACTCGAAATCGAGACTCGTAAGAGAGGGACTTGAAATCGCGAAGAGGCCTCACAGTCTAAACGCACCCAATGAAATCCAGAACTTATGGAATTCTTGGAAAATTCTATTAAACACAGTGCCGGCCCGATCCCGCCCTATGACAACTCAACCGGAAATAACCAATCAGCAAGCGGGAGGCGTGGCCACTGAGCGCCAAGGGCTAATCACATGTAGCCGTTTACGGTACCAACCGATAAACGCCGAATAGCGACTATATAATAGCGCACACCCTACTGAACATCTTAGTATTCGAGTAACTAGAAACGTAAGCAGAAGGCTACGAAAATTATGCCGACCTGAAGAGGGCAGATGTGATACTGCCGAAATGTTGTCATTTTACCATCGACCCCGGCAGGAATCAGTTATCACATTCGTATTCGCCGTTATTCCTGCGATTTTTTTGAAATGTATTTGACAATGAAATGTGAAAATAGTTTATTATGATGTTACTTATTAGGTACATTGCACACTCTACAACTTACTTACTTACTTACTCATTTCAAAATTTAAGTACTGGTAGGTACTAACTTGTACTTGCAATGTTGTATGATGACATAAATTTCTTTATAACTTTAATAAAAAATACAGTAGTTGTGTTTACATTTCTTCTGGAATCATCACATGTGCATGTAATTAAGCAACAATTTAATTGCTAAATAAAATTAAACAAATTATGTCAGTTTCATAACATGATATAGGGTTTTATGGCAAAATGAATTTCGATATCTAGCAGTTTTAGGGAAAACTAGCTCACAGAGACTCGAAATCAGTAGTCATACTGCATATAACGCCGTTTCCTTGTGATTGAGAACAAAGAATTCGTATGCTAAAGAAAACCTGCCAAAGAAATTATGATACAATCTTTTGGAGATTCAATCAGTTGAGGGGAGCGCAACTGATAGAGGTTCTCGACAATTGATGGTGTCAAAGTGCTGACTTTAGTTTTTAAATCAGTTTTAAAAACAAAATTGCAGAAGTATCTAAGCCAAACTATAATAAATTATAGCATGACAATAAAACAATGTTTTTTTGGCAACCTTATATAATTTTAGTTTTTATTTGGCTCATAAACTTAATTATATATTTTTTCTGTTTAATTAAAAATAATAATAAGTTCTTATAACTTCTCTAAGAAATCAAAAAATCATTTTTGTCTCACTCCAATATGATGCTTAACTGTTGCAACAGCCTTGAGTGTAAGGGTTTGGTGTTAGGATACGACATTTTGTGTTTATACATCTGTGAGGCAACAAAGATTCCACAGCTCTTTCAGTTTATGTTTTAAAAATATTAAAAATAGAAGAATATTTATAATAATTATGAAGCACAAACCAAAATAAGTAAATTTTCATGTGATATATATATATTATATATATATATCTGAGAGCATTACTATGAACAAATATCCGGAGAACCGCGTTAGAGTTTAATACTCGACGTTTCGACATTAGAATGTCGTATTCGCGAATATCGACGTATCACGGATGTCATCGCGTCGGTTTAGACGGTCTTCAATTTCACCTTCCTGCTGGCTTAGATATGTTGATGATACTTTTGTCATTTGGCCTCATGGCAGAGAGTCGTTAGACTTCTTTCTACAACACCTCAATGGTATACATTCTAACATTGAATTTGCAATGGAAATCGAATCCGATTCTTCGCTCCCGTTTCTCTTGATGTCCTCATAACAAAAAACAGCCACACATTCTCAATACAGTCTATCCAACCCACACCAATCGATACTTAAATGCCTAATCACATCATCACCCTGCCCAATTAAGTTCTGTAATGAAATCTTTGCCCTTAGCCTAGACAATGGACAAAACGAACTTAATAAACTTCAACAAATGACAAAACGGTTATCATCCAACCACATGCACGCATATTTCGTCAATCAAAACAACCCTCGAGTACACCAACCCCATCAGAAACAGACCACACACCCGAAAGTCTTCCTTCCGTACATTCGAGGAGTCACTGACAAATAGCACGAATACACCGACATCAAATAAAGACGGTCTTCAACACTAGTCAAACTATAGCACTTAACCGGAACCCTAAGGATAAAGTATCTAACGAGGATCGCGGAGTTTACGAAATTCCATGTCGCGATTGCCCACAAAGCCACATCGGTCGTACAAATAGGCGCGTCAACCATCGAGTATATGAACATTCTTTGTCAGTTCGCAAAAAAGATCCGACTTCCGCTCTCGCGCATCATAATATCCAAACAGGACACTCAATCAACTTCGAGGGCAGTAAAACTCTCGTATCGCTTAACTCCCTTAGGGCATCTACTATTCGTGAAGCAATTTAAATAGAGAAAAGACCCCTCTGTCTAAACCGACGCGATGACAGCTCTCGCCTTCCCACAGCATGGATCTCCGTAATTGCCATATTAAACAAAGCAGACACGTCCACCAACACCCGACCAATCACAACACAGCCTCATCACGTGACATCCTCGTCTAACCCAGCGCTAACTATAAATAAAAGAAGCAGGGCAGACTCACATTCAGTTCAGTTACCTAGTGACTCTTGGGGAGTAGGCAGATTGAGGCCCCGAATTCGATCTAGACTCTGAAACATTATTCACTTTTGTCTCTTGATAATGGCTCAAAACCAGGAGTCGAAACGTTGAGTATCTAATAAACTCAAACGCGGTTCTCACTCGGAACCTAGCCTTGTTCATTTATATATATATATGTATGATATATATATATATATATTATATATATATATATATATATACAGGAATAGCCGTTAAATCGTTAAATATAAATGATGTTCCACATATGATATTAATCTTGGACTTTCAGCCTATAAAAAAAATAAATCTCGATGACAAAATATTAACTAAATCTTTACTCAATTGACATTTCGTCAAATTTTCAAGTAAAAACATCTGCAAACGATTACGTACACTAATACATTCTGCGGTTATTTCCGAACTTAATAATATAAAAATCCATTTATTTTCCACAGGAAAATCGTTCGAAGAAAAAATCTCAACGTGATATCCCACTTGCTTGGTTCCCATCAAACTGATTGGAACATTACAAAAACATGCAGTTCACTAACGCCGACCATTTATCTTCCTTAAAGCAATCTCGAAAGTTCGAAATTTTTCAAAGGCAACTTTGGTTGCCGGCACAACTTTTTATCTCGTTAAAGGTTTTAAAATATCGGGGACACAAGTTCTCTTGTAGTTTTCAATTTTTTGATCGATGATAGTGTGTATCTGGATTTTTAGCATCTTGCAGTTTGGAATATTCAACAAAAAATATGATAATGAAAATTTCCATGCATCTGCCATAAGTTGCAGCAGCTGTATTCGAAAATTGATTATGATTAAAAACCTGTTTTAGTGAATTAACGAAGAATATTTAAAGAAATATTTTAATCATTAAGGATAAAGGAAGTAAATTACCCAGATAAACGAAAAAACTTTTGTGTGTTTAGAGATATTCTTAACCATTTGTTGTCTAACATTTACAATTCTGAGTTTAATTATTTGTAGTTTCTTAGAGGCATTCAAATAGGTAAATAAACATCTACAAATTTTGTACTTTGGTTTACTTTGGAATTATGTCAAATATATCTCGTAGGATGTAGCTACAAAACTTGTAATGAAAGTGTTTCACAACTTATAAAGTTTAGTTTGTAGTTGTTGTACTTTCTCAGAATTGTCATTACCACTTCATTTTCAACATTTTGCTGAGGGTCTTCAACGTTTTCCGATCTGATCTAGAACTTCTTCTCGAAGTTGTTTTCACAAGAATTTCGATATCGTATGGTATAAAATGTAAAATTTTCTATAATTTAAAAGTTCTGAGTTGGTTAATTCATTTTCTATTGTTTAGATATTTACTGTTACATTTGCAATAAACATAATAATTAATTTCATCACCAACGTCGCACAAGTATTTTGGTAAATGGAAACCTCCTTTACGGCACTTCATTTAGTATGTGTTTTATAAGTGTAAGTGGCCGCCAAACTTTAATCATTTTTGAAATATTATTCAATAATGAAAACACGTTGTTGCATAGTCCATTTTTATTAACCCTAAACTCTTAGCTGTCAAATTATTTTTTTCGGGGTTGCCAACAATTTACTGCACAAATGGCGACAAATTCAAATATTGCATTTATTTAAGGACAACATTTATATGGAGTTTAAAAAATGTGGAATATCCCGTATTTGAGATATTAATTATTCAACTGTGAAATTTTCTAGTAAATTGACAGTTCTAGAAGTTTTTATTGTAATGGGAAGCTTACTTTTTGTGAACGGATAAGTATAAATTACTCATATTGTTCAAACGGTATAAAACCTTTGTTACGGCAACCACTAAATAATTCCTCTTCCTCATAAGCTTAGCAACAGACAACTAATATATCAGTAATATTGTCAAATTCCTTTTTCATTTTTAATCTTAGAGCTTATTCCTTCTGGAGATAGCCTGCAGTGCACAAATATCGTGGTAGAGGGCAAAGAGAGGGCAAGAGGCTATTTCACTCGATTGGAAGCTGCTTCCAATGAAATACCACCAGCATGTTGTTCATTGTCTGCTTCCACCCACCAAGTGATATAGACTGTCTCTATTGCCCTCTCTTTCTAGCTTTGCCACGATTTTGTGTATTACAGGCTATCTCCAGATGGTACATGCTCTAAGTTTTTAATAGCTTTAACGTTTGACATTCCAGTTATCTTGATCCATAATTCGTCTAGATACTGTTAAATGGTTGAGTTTTGCAATAAACTAGCTTTGTAATTCGTGTACTAAAATTGTAAAATACAGAAAAAAGTAGCATAACGCCAGCGTAACAATAACCCCCAAAAATATTGTCTCCATGAAAAACACCGAGGAAGATAATGTTCGACCATAGTAAGGAGAACAGCTGCAGTACTAAAAAATATATTTTAAAGAAAAAGCGTATTTTTGTTTACATTATTATTATTCAAAAAGTGGTATTGTGAAAAAGTAAGGAATAAAATATCTAAATAAGAAATGCATTTAATTGCATCAAATATCAAAAATATTTTGACGAATATCATTTATATTGCTTTAAAATATCAATGTTATTATTTTACAAAAATATTGTTAAACTTTATGAACATTCTATCCAAGTACATGTTTTTGATTATTGTCGGATCCCCTGTTATAATAATACTGTTAATGAAGCGAAAGCTTCTTAAGGGAGACCCACATTTACATCTACGAAAATAGATCAGTATGGTAGTGAAATGTAAGAACTAGTCTTTGTTCCCAGACGACGTTCCGACTCGACTCTTCTTTGATAATTGAAGACCCACACAACTTAGTTTTATGTATAAAAGAGAGAGCAGGTTATCTATTAAGAGTCTATTCGCTTATAGAAAATCACTAAATTGTAGTAAATAAACAAATAAAACATCAAATTAATGTACAATACATGAACAAAATGTGATTTTCGATAAATATTCTAATTTTATGTTTATGATTTTTTTAAATTAGAGACTGAACGTACGTTAGACGCTAGAAGACTGCAAACGGGGGCAACGTAACCAGCTGTGATTACCAGTTGCCATAACATTATATGTGCTGACCGAGTTTATATTATACATTAACACTTTTGAATTATATTTGAGTTTAGAGCAAATGCCCTATTTTTAAACACCTTAATATCTGATTTTAGAACATACTAGCCGTTACCCGCGGTTTCCCCCGTTTACAGAATGTTCAGGCCTTCGCAAAAAGAAATAACTTATGAAACATTTGGGTTATCTTATATAAAAAAAATTCCAACTTGTTTGAACCACCCTATTTCCCGAATATATTTCATCCAAACTGCAAGTACTTATGAGCCACCCTACATAATAATTTTATTCGAAATTTTTTTGAATCACCTTGATTAACTGTATCTGTACTTCACCATAGATTGCAACCATCCTATATATGATGCTGTTTATTTGCCTCCCAATATAACTTTTTTTGAACACTTGACTATAACTCTTCTCTACTACTACTTTATATTTTAATCAACCTTTCTAACATTGGGTTAAAACACTCTAAAACTATAATTTTGCTTCTCCCCATATTTCAGATATTCCATATAGTAGAATTTTATTAAAACTTTTTTTGATCCATCCTTATGGAAATGCTTGTGGAACCCTTGGTGTATCACAAATATAAAAACATATATAACAATTTTATTCAACATTTTTTTAACCGCTTTGTATAACTAACTCTACCTCCATCTACATGTAAACCATCCTGTATACCCCGCCGCCAATTTGTCAAACATTACAACTTATTTTTGAACCACCCTGTATAACCATAATTTTACTATACAAAATATATCAACCCCTGTTTGTGCATCTTCTTAGAGGCCACCAAACATAACATTTTTAAACACTTAACTATAACTCTGATCCACTCACTATCTTATATATGCAACTGCTTATGAACTACGCTATATAACTATTTTTGAACCACCCTTGAAAGTATAATTTGTCTCCACCTTGTATCTCAAACACATGCAGCTTTTTCTAACATTGTTTTAATCACACTGTATGAACTACTTTTTTACTTCAATCCATGTTTCAGATACTGCATGTATGCAACAGCTCATGTTCTATCCTACAAAAAAAAATTATCCAACCTGTTTAACTATAAATCTACTCCACCCGCTATTTCAACCACTTTGTATTTGCAACTACTTATCGGCCACCCAGTATAACATTTTTTGTACCACCCTGTATAACTATAAATCCATTAATGCCAAATATATTTCACCAACCAAAACCGCAATTGCTTATTGGGCTTATTATAACAATTTTGTTCAACATGTCTTTAAATCATCTTGTAAATATTACAACCACCCTGTAAACGCTACTGCTTATTGGTCAACCCATATAATATTTTATTAAATAATTATTCTTCACCCTATATTTCAACTGTTCTATCTTTGCAACTTATTATGAACCACTCTATTTCACATTTTTTCCTCATATTTTTTCAAAACAAAAAAGTATAATATCTCTCCACACTTCATTTAAACCACCCTTCATTTACAACTTTTTCTAACCTTGTTTGAATGTATAACTATAACTTTACTGCGTACCAAATTTCAGGTACTGCATATATGCAGCTGCTATCTAATAACATTTTTATAGCATTTTTTACCCACCCTGTATAATTATAATTGTACACCATCCTATATTTCAACAACATTTTAGATGCATCTACTCATTTGCCTCCTTAAAATCCTACTCCACCATATATTTCAACCATCCGGTAAATGGAACAGCTTTTAGATCATAACATTACTTTATCATATTTTTAATACCTACCTGTTTAGCTGTAATTATACTCCGCTACATATTTCAACCATCCTATATATGCAACTACTTGTGGATATAAATAAAGTTTTTAACCACAACATAAATTATAATTTCACCCCATCTTATATTTCAAACACCCTGTATAAACAACTGCTTCTAACATGCCTTCAATACATTTCATAACTATAATATCTTAGGAACATAATTCAAGACCCTAACTGCTTACCCACCACATTTATTTTAAGATTTTTTATTCAAACTGTATAAATATTCTACCCTTTTTCAACTACTTGGAATTGTTTATGGCCCACTCAATATAACTTCTTTGGATCACCCCGTATTACTAATTCCACATCCCCTTATTTCTACCACATTGTATATATGCACCTGCTTATAGGACATCAAATATAACTTTTTGTAGATTTTTTAAATCCATGTAATTCTACTCCGCTCTAAGTTTCCTATATACAGAACACCCTGTAAAATTACGCTTGTTATATCAGTTGATTTTTCTTAAATCGAAACATGTTATACATTTGCACATTCGGAATTTAGAATAAGAGCTAAGCTGATGCCAGTCTCTAATATTTTGTGCGTGCCGTGGTAGAAGTTTTTGCGCTATATCTACCGTTTCTTTCAATTTAGAGAGATAAAATGTCTACCAGATTTTAAGTCAAACTATAGGCTTTGCAACAAAAAAAGATTCAGCAAAATCCCTTTAGTAATTCTTACTTGATGCCCGAACAAACAAACAAACAAACAGACAAACTTACAATTTTATAATAGTATAGATACTTCTGGAGGTAGCGTGCAAAGCACATTAATAAGGGACCTTAGATCATATCACTTAAAAAAAAAAGAAAAAAATATCGTTTTGTAGGATTAGGTATTGCCAAAAACACTCTGAATTTGAAATATATGCAGATTTGTTCCTGTTTCTGTGCCAAATTGTTAGTGTAACAAATTTATTATTTATGGAAACATGTTGAGTAGCTTGGGAATTTAGACACTTATCACCATAATTATAATAAATATTTTATAAGAACTAAATTATTATCTGTTAGGTAAATGATCTTTTATCTAATATTTTGCATTAGTACCTTATTTTTGAATCTTCTATTTTTTGCATACTTATAAAAAAGTTATCACTTGTCATTGGACATTCTTGTAGATGAATTATTGAATTAAAATACAATATAGCAATTACAAACGCCTTTTATGATATCAATATGAATGAAAATTTTCCTCAGAAGATGACAACCAAGAAAATTAAACGAATCAACGCACGAAAACAAAAGACGGTTAACAATACGACGAAAATAATAATAACAAAGCCCAACAAAAGCTTGATACACACAAACAGAGAGAGAGAGATCTGTCGAATTCCCCTTCAAATGCAATTTGTAATGGCTAAGACAGCTTTTAGTTCACACCGTTCACAATAGTCCTGTGATTGCCGAAGGATAATCCTGGCTTACAACCACGATTGACAGGATCCATGACATCTCACCACAACATAAGGGGCGAGTCTCTTTTGCTGCTTGCTGCTGGAACGACTAAATGGTGCTCTCCTTGGGCCGGAGGCTATTTTCGGTGTTGGTTATGGATTGCCGAAATTAGAACAAATGTAAATATTGGATTTTGTGTTATGTGTGAATTCATTACAATAAATAAGGGGCGTCGTTGGTGTTTAATATGGTATTTTATGTAGTAAACGTTTATATAAGAATTGTAAGAAACTTAGTTACTATTTATCTTATTCAATACGTGCATAAAGTGTGGAAACATTCAGTTTTGCTACGACTACATTATTTTCGTAAGCACAGCAGAGAAAAGTCGATATCGATTTTGAATATTCCAAATTCTTCAAAAAAAAAAAAACAATTTGTACAATTACCTTATGTAGGGTGCATTGGTGAAGTAGTGGATAAGTTAATTAAAAGCTAAAATGGGAGGACATCCAAGAAATACTCGAGCCGGTCGATTGTTTTTTATGGAAGCGAAAACTTGTTAACGGAGGCCCACACTTTAACAGCAAACTCGTAGAAGTAAATTATTTGAGCCTTAAAAATCCCAAAAATATGGGGTATTCTCGTTTTTTCGCGTATAGTGCAAAAAGTAATGATCTGTTCATAATGCCGTCAATAGAAATTGTAGAGATTCAAGAAGAAATTGTCAAAATGAATGTTTATAAATTTTGCTAGCAGCATTTTTCATAAAAAAAATTATTTTGCCGGACGTATCGTATTAACCAAGCTAGTTAGATAGCAATATTCAAAATATATTTTGAAAGCTTATAAAATGCACTTCACTTCGTATATCTTGGATTTTTGTCATAGTGCCGTAAAAGATATTAATACTGCTTCTCAAATTTCGCTTAAACGATGGAACCTCTGATGTTTTGACAGGGGCGGAGCCACTCAGTGGAAAAAAGCCATTTAATTAATATCAGTAAATTGTATACAGGTAACCATTAACTTAATAAACCAATGAACAAATAGACCAATATGAGCAGGCAAAAGTTATGTAACTACAACGTAATAAACTGCTGAGAAAAAACATATAATAATACGATTTAACAATATTCCAGTATTAGTTACCAGAAAGTTGTAAATTTTTGAAAAAAATCCACTTTTGACCAGTTTTTCTGTGTTTATTCGGTAAAAATGATCCAATCAGGATATATAACACTCATTAAGAAGGATTTCTTATTCTCCAACTTTTCTGTAAACGGCATTACGATTCTTCCATTACTTTTTTTTATATAAGGAAAAAAACAAAGGAAATTCTTATTTTTGCAGGAAATTATTAGTTAAACCGTTTACTTCTACGAGTTTGCTATTAAAATCTTAGCAATGATTATTTATGAACTGTTACTGACGTGATGGTATAAGCAAATTGCTGTTGAATTTTATGTCCGATAACGAGTTAAATTTTGCTGTTCTCTAAACTTGTGTATGGTAGTGAATGGCAAAAATTAGACTTTGTTCCGATCCGACAATTCTTTGACCTAGAAATGCCCATACAACTGAATTTTCTGTGTTTATTAAAAATCAGTAAGTTATCATATATCAATAATCATAATATTTAACATCCAACTAATATACAATACCACCACAATGTGCTTTTCGTTCTAATAAACATTCTAATTGAACCTTGACATACTGACTAAGTTCATATTATGGGCCGTTCAAGTATTATGTAAGCACTATAGGGGGCGTGGGGGTCTTTGCTTTGCTTATTTTTGATATTTTCGATGACATAAGAGCTTTAATTACTTTTGCTGACAAGGGGGAGGGGGAGGGGGGTTAAATAATTGTAATAAATCTGCTTACGTAATACTTGAACGGCCCCTTATACACTTTTTCCACTAATAGTTCTGAATATTATTTGAGTTTAGAGTAAATATCATGCTGTTAAATTTCTTAAAATAGATCTTTAGAGCGTATTTTTTACTTTTCGAGTATCGTACAATGCACATTTATAACGGACCTTAGAGCATACACTTCATATGACTTTAAAAAACGATATTTCTTGGTATAAGGTCATGTTAAAACTACCTTGAAATTTAAAACCAAACAAAAAAGGTTTGCCAACAAATTAACAAACCACTGGCAATTATTTTATTTTTCCTGAAATGTATGTCAATTTCTAAGAATGACAAAAAATGCAAAAAATAGAAACAGAGACGGGGAGATAAAGAGAAAGGTGAAGAATATTTTGTAAGAAGCTTTCTCTTCCATCGGTCAGTCTCACAGACAGCAGCTCTCTTTATTTTCGATTTTTTATGTTCAACGGATCCTACAAGCTAAGACAAGCAAGGCCATTCTTTTTTTACTGAATTTTTACTCTCAGGTAAAAGTCCCTTAAATAAATTTTGAGACTTATGTAACTCACATTTCAATTCTTCCTTGAAGTATCCTCTACTATAAAAATATTCTCTATATAATTTTTGCCACCATAAACTTCTTTTAAGTTACATTCCGAACCCGTTAAATATAAAGAAGTTATTAGCTATTGCAACAGTTTGAGTTAACATCTGGCTCTTCTTGGTTCTTCTTGGTTGTCTTTTTTTTCAGCTAACCATTTAGGTGTAGGTAATACCATATATGGTATGCTGTTGACATCTAAGGATTTAATTTACACTAAGCACTGCATTTACGACTCCTTTGTTATACTAAACAACCAATTGAATAAAATCTTACTCATCATTTTTCAACTATAAAAAAATCTGCCGACTCATTTTGTCTGTAGTCACAGTGTCCAACAGTATATATAGCATCCGAGTGGAAAGCATTCTTTCGATTTGGCGTTTCTCTTTTTCTCTCCCTCTCTCTCTCTATCTCAGTTTAAAAAAAGTTCAACACACAATTAGTACTAAACAATTTCTAGAAATATCCGTATATACAGAGTTATTTAGGACCGTACACAGGAAATGAAAAATGCAAGCAGCAATAAATATTTCGGAACTAAATGAAAAGTAGAAAATAATTAACAAAAGCTCTCATAACGCAATGGAAACTAATGTTGATGACTACCTACATATCCTACTTTTTCCGTGGCGTTTTACCAATACTCAAAACAATTTAGTACTCTTCTTAAATCGGGGCATTTAAAACAACATTCTGTTGATAAAAACATCATCCTTTCAGTTTAAAAAAGTTTTCAATGATTCCTATCTTGTCAAAAACCGTAGAAAACTGAAATTCAAAATCAATCTTTCTTCTCTAAAAGACTAATTTACTTCCCCTCAAAAGAATATTCCGCATGTAACTAATAAAAACTCAATTTTAGCACGGTTTTTTATTACAAGTTCTTATTTGGGCTTCTTTTTCGCCAGGTTCACAGGCTCCAGAAACACAATGTCTCCATCTCGTCATTTTTCCCAATCCACAAGTAGCGGTGCAAGGAGTCCATTTTCCCCAATGATCCCAAATTTTCGTTTCCTTTTTCAGACGTTCGTTAGCAAATATTTCATCAAAATAGGCCATTTCTTTCGAAAACTCATCTTCAATTACCTTCGTCGGAGGTATGGCAACTGTTGTTTCCGCTTCTGCTGTCATAGAGGGCGGTTGGTTTCTTCCTATGAGGTCAGACTGGACAACTTTGAATAGTAAGATAACGATGAAAGTATTTATCTGCATTATAGACCCGCTCTCGTGTTTATTTGATGTATTTGAAAAATGTCTGTTATTTTAGTTAACCAAACGTCAAGTATCTTAACTTCAAAAATTAATCATGTGCACAGAAGACATCACAGTGCCTTTACAAAATGTCTACCATGGAAACCAAAATGAGGCACTAGATGTTCTTGGACTCTCACTTACTCTTTTTGGGCATGGTTTCATCCTACAAGGCTTAATTTTAGCTTCTTTTTCTCCAACACCACAAGCTATCGATTCGCAGTAACGAAATTTGATTGTTTTTCCATCTCCACATGTAACGCTGCAAGGAGACCACTTTTGCCAAGGCCCCCAAACTTTCTCCTCTCTCTTCATACGATCATTGCTGTGGTAGTCTTCAAGAAATAGAAAATCGTTCATAACGTTGTTTTCAGACCCAACATTATTATCGTATTCTTTGATTGTTCTACAGAATAAATTTGAAAGAATTGTTGCAACGAAGAAATATGTTGACGTTGACATTTAAAAAAATGTCACATATTTGTGGTTAATATTTCAAGCTGAAAATTATGAATTTTGGGAATATACAGGATGTCTGATGTCAGGCTGATGAGCGGAGTGTTGGGCTAACTTGTTTCTGCTCTTATGTGTTACTTGTCCTCCGCAATCCCAATTGCGGCCACCATAGTCGAGGTTGTCCAAGTGGTGTTTTCACAGTTAGGGCTTCTTCTCAAAAGAGTCTTTCTATTGGGTCACGAGGGAGTTTTCTGACGTGGCCTGCGAACTGCAGTTTTCTGGTATTTTGTATTACCTCTTTGGTGTCCTCGAATAAGTCTTTTAGCTCTTTATTGGTTTTTATTCTATATCATCGTGTCGTTATTGTGACTTGTTATTGTCTTCACTTATTGTTGCTCCAAGATACCTGAATTCGCTGTCTCGCTCGTCCTATACCGTCACTTTGTTGGCCATTCCAACTCGTGTCTATATATTTAATTTTGTTTTCATTTAGTTGGAGCTCAATCATCTGACGAAAGTTTCCCTTTTATTTTCTTCTACCGTCTCCTATCAAGTCTACATTATCCAGAAATATCAGCAGTAAGTTATAACTTCATTGGGTTACCATTGTATAAGCTTTTTCTTAATCGATCAGAGGAAATGAAAATAATTCATAACATCTAGTAAATTAAACCGTTAAAAAATAGGAAGCTTATACTACAATGCCAAAGATGTCAAAATTGTGTAGAACAACACCAGGCTGAAAGAAGTGCGCCCCGAAATATCAAACTGCACTCTGTACTAAGGCTAGAAGAACAACTGCTAATTAAAAATATTCTGTTCGATATAAAAAAATTTTATCTCTCGGGTGAAATATTTTGCCCATATGAAGTGGCAAACCCTCCTTGAGGGTCAACTTCAACCCCAAAATCTTAAATTGGAATATGATTCGAGTAGCAATTTATTTTTATTACGTCATCAAAAAATCTCTGTTCAATCAACGCAACAATAAATCAACGCATTATGACAATAAATTCTTTATACAAACAGAATTGCACAGCAGAAAACAAATTAAAGATATGACTGACTGCAAAAAGACTAGCAATTATCCTTTTTTCCTCAAACAAGGAAATTAGAGTTTTTTTTTTTAATTTTCTTCAGTGATAAATGAAATGAGAAATGTAGGAAACATTTTCTAAGTTTTATATTTGATCTATTGAAAAGAAATACTGTTTCCAATAGACGAATGATTTGAAAAATATTATCATGCAGATATGCAAAAATGTTATAAATTACTTTGTGATATACTATCATTATGATTGTAGAAAAACGAATTACTTTGTTTTATATCACTAATTTAATTATTTATTTATTTAATAAATAATAAATAATAAAAACCGTGACTAGTTTCGACAATAATATGTCATTTTCAAACGGAAACAAATTCATGAATGAAACATTTTGAAACAGACCAAAGGGTCTTGTCTACAACAGTAGGTATGTGTTAAATTCTCGGAAGGATTACATAAATATGGCAGTTTTGTGTATAAGAATATTGCCTAGAAACAAAGTGGTAAACTAATTAAGAAATTTTAAATATATCATTTTTCGTTTTTAGTTATTAAAAATTTCAAATAGGATGCTATTTTTAAAATCTACCTGCTCGTTAAGTAGTAAATTGCAAGAAACGGAATTATAAGGGCTTTTGTAAATTTCTATGTTCTCAAGTGTTTCAATAAATGGCTTAAAATTGTTATAGTGAATGATCTCTGTTTTTTGTAATTTAGGAAATGTATGCCCTGTAGTAAGAAAATGATTTGCAAATGTTGAGTCAGTTTTATTTAATCTAAAAGAACGTAAGTGTTCAAGATATCGAGTATTTAAATTTCTACAGGTCATACCAAGGTAAAAGCTATTGCACTCTGAACATTTAAGTTTGTATACTCCAGATTTCAAGATTATCACTTATTTTATTTTTGGCGTTAAAAATATGATTTGACAATTTTGATTGGGATTTAAAACTAACTTTAATATTATACTTTGACAAAAGTTTCGCAATTATCCCACTTGTGCTTCCAAAATAAGTAAGGCTAACGTATTTAAATTGAACATTGTTATCTTTGATTTTTGGATAGATTAAATTTTGGGCAATTTGACTTTCTTTCCGGGAAATAAGTTTATTAATTAACTTATGGTTATAGCAGTTATTAATGGCTATGCTCTTGATGATATTCAGTTCGTTATTTAAGTCGGTTTTGGAAAGGGGTAATGTAGTTTGTGTGAGTATTGTCGAAACTAGTCACGTTTTTTATCTTTATTTATTAAATAAATAAATAAATAATTTGTGATATAAAACAAAGTAATTAGTATTTCTACAATCATAATAGTTATAAATTTGAATAGGTACACTGAAAAAATCCAAGATGCAAACTCCGCAAATTCATTTTTATGCTACCCATAGAAGCTGTTTCATGTATTAACTACATTATTTAATGTAATCACTACAATAAAATTAGCATCCCTTTGTAGTTAGTAATCCCCACAGACCAAAAACCTTGCGATTTTGCGACTGTGACTCATTTTTGGCACGAAACAATATCACAACCAACTGCTCTAGAAAACTTCAGGTTGCATTTTATCGTCTATTATTCCTTTTACAATGCCCAAAAATGACTAACACCCTTTTATTCATTACCTTAATAGTTGATATCCCCTCACAAGTGTGAAGTAATATACTGGATACTTAATGTATAACCACCTGTACAATAGTTATAAAGTTGTTAGTTTATCACTAACCAGGGACGGAAGCACTACGGGGTGTTATGTAAATGATTCCGCTAGAAATATATTTGTTACATTCCTGTGGCATGTCTGTCCGAGTTGGAAAATGAATGGACTCCTAAAACAATCAGATAAAACTGTTGAAATCATTAGATTAGAACGTAAATCTTCTCGATGGATAGGAGATGTCAAAATATTTTTGTCTTGTTGAAATGCCAGTTCTGTAATTAAGAGAAAGTGCATTCGTATTAAGATCTTATCGGATAGTTTTAAATAAATTACGTGGTCACTGAACTTGCATGCATGTGGTTAAACAATTTTGATAGCGGGACAACTTTAAGGGTTAGGCTTCTGAAGGGGTTGTACACGTTCATGAAGAAAAACATAATCTGTTTCCATAGTTGAACGATTTAAGGAAATATTAAACAAAAATTCCAGTTGTTGTAAATTCTGCAACACCTTATCTATGGGTGTTACGTAATTACCTACTTTGGTTTTAAACATTATTTCTAAATTAGAGAGCGCATCATTACCAACTTATTCTCTATTTTATCGGTCGTTAGGGCTTCACCATTATTTGGTAATATCAGCTGCATTATATTACTACTAGTAAACTTATGATTACATTCAGAATTACGAAAATTTTATCTATTTTAAAGAAATTCTGCATTTTTACATGATGATGGAAATTCTCTATTGCTTGTTTTAATACAAGATTCTGGGACGAAATAATTTGCACCTGGTGCTGATACAATTTTTCTTGTCAAATTCGCGATAGTTAGTTGCCAGACCAAAACCAAGACCGAACAAAAAAGACCAAGACAAAGATCGAGGATGAAAGACGAAGATCAAATAAGCAACACCTAAAAACCATAACTTATCTATATATAAATAGGCAAGACAAAACGATTAGGTACCATTTTCTCCTCTGTCTCTCAACCGATTTTCTTCATTTTTGTTTTGTTTAGTAGCAACTGTCGACCTTCAGTGCAGAATGCTACTAATATTAATTTATAATATTCATTCATTAAATAAAATATAATAAAAATTCATTATTTAAGCCTATAATGTCAACGCCAAACAACTGAATGTTCCGCCGCCGCCAGACTCAAAACATTGAGTAATTATATATAGAGGGACCAATTCTGTTATATACTTAGAGCATGTACTTCTGGAAGTGGCATGCAAGCGTTGTTATTGTTTAGTGGTAAAGTAATCGTTGTATATTATAATTATACAGGGCAAATCCAGATATGTTAGAACTCATTTTTTTCGTAGGTGGCACATAAGCAGTTGCATATATAGGGTGTTTAAAATATAGAGTAGAGTGCAATTATAAATAATAAAATAATAATATAGGGAAGCCCATTAGCGGTTGAATTTACAAGGTTCTTGGAACAGAAAGTTCAGTAGAATTACAGTTATACAGCGTGGTGCAAAAAATATTATACAGAGATGCATATACAGGGTGGCGGAAATGGAAATGCAACATTTCGTAACCCATAAGCAGTTGTATATATCGGGAAGATGAAATATAGGGTGAAAGGAATTATACATATACAGGATGATGATAAAAAATGTTAGAAAAGGAAATGATTTATAGAGTAGCCCATGAAGAGTTTCATATATATGATGATTGAAATATAGGTCGGAGTAGAATTATAGTTACAGAAGATAGTTAAAAATTTCATAAACAAAAAGAGTAAATACGGTGGCTCATAGGCAGTGTCATATACAGAATGGTTTACCGGGTGGTTCAAAAATGTTAAAAAATAATATGCGTGGTCCATGAGCAGTTGCATATACAGGGTGGTGGAAATATATAATGAGATGGAATTATTATAATGAGGATTTTAATAAATTTTAGAGAATTGAGTGCAATTATAGCTTACAGGGAGGTTAGAAAAAATAAATATGTAGGATAGCGGTTAAATTGTTGTCATATTAAATAAAGAATTACGAATTTGAACACAAATAAAGTCCTAAGAATTGTATCTGAAAAAAACTTGAATTTCGTTACTTATTTGTAGATGCGAGATGTAAGACCGACATCTAGGATTTTCGGGGAAACTATCACACAGAGGTTCCGAATCTGGATCCGTTTCGTGTAATTGCTTTTCTCCGTAAAGTCCTAGAATAGAATGTCACGATAAAATTTTCAGTTACTTAACCTGCCAGAGATATTGACACTATTGGTCGAATTTCGACAACTGGGCGACAGCTAGTAGTTATTAAAGGATTAAATGTTTATAGAGGACTCGAATTATTTTTTTGAAATCTTAAAAATCGTTACAGATATAAATGATGTGCATATATATGCCTGACTCGATATATATTTTATTTATTTATTAACCGTCTTCCAAAAAGGATGAAGTTATCAATTCGTCGGCACATTTTTTATGTATACTCAGTGAATATTCAAAAACGCTTGCGCAAGTTTGATGATTTAAATGGCGTTGTATTAAGGAGTATTACAGAAAAAGCAGTAATTAAGAGACTACACTTCAGTGAATTTCAATGAATATACACTGTTTTCTGCTCAACCAGGTTGAATATTTTAAATTGTATTTTTCTAAGAGATGCTCCAGCTTGATTTCGTATAATTTTCTATAACGGAAACCACACCGTTTTTTTGAAAATCGTAAAAAATATGTGCAAAAAACGGTAAACATTAATGTAAATGTTAAATTTTCATCATAAATATCTAGCTTAAATGTCAAGATATGCCATGAAAGTTTTATTTTATTGGGCTTGCAGTGGTTGAAATGCATCAAAATATTCCATTAGTGTATCGAAAAGAAGAATTGTTAGGGGAGAAATCTCTTCTGTACGGTATACGTTGGTAGGTGTGTGTGAGTGTTAGTTACAAGTAGTTTCAAGAAATCTCACAAATAAATGTGATATTGGGTGGTACATAAGGAGTTCCATATATAAGATGGTTCAAATATAAGGTGGAATAAAATTAAACTTATACAGAGTGTTTCAAAAACTGTTGTATTGGCGGGCACATAAGTAGTTGCTTACACAAGGTGGTTGAAATAAGAGTGAAGTAAAACTGTAGTTATACAAAGTGGATCCAAAAAATTGTTATATAAGCATATGCAGTAAATGTATTCGAGTTACAGGACGGAGGGTTCAAAAAAAGTTAAAAGCAGTTGCATATACAGGATGATTGAAATATAAGGTGCAGTAAAATTATGGTTATACAGGGTGGTTAAAAAATGTTTCATAGTGTGGAAGATAAGTAGTTGTTTTTCCTGACATATGGGGCGAAGTAAAATTATAGATATACAAAGTGATTTAAACAATAGAAACAGTCAATACGGTGGAGAGAATTAATACCTATTCAGGGCGGTTGCAACATTGTGTAGAGTTGAATTATAGTTGTACAGGGTGACTCAGAAATTGATAGACAAATAATTCATATTAGGTGACCAATACACAGAAATGTGTACAGGGTGGTTGCAATATAGTGTGAATTAGGGTTACACTTATAGTAAGTGGTCCAAATAATGAAACAAATGAAAAATATGTGGATACTATATAAAAAATAGAAATTAGCGAGAGAGAGAGCGAGAGAGATAAGAATACGCTAAAGTAATCAAAAAATTGTACCTTAAATCAGATAAAAAATAATATATGTCAGAAAATAGTTATTATACAACTTTGTCAATCCGAAAAATACAATTTTATAAATCCTGGAATATTTAAAACTCGAAAAAGTATGTAAAAAATTTAAATTTCTTAAAAAATACTTTTGAAACTAATAATTATTCTGTTTAAAATGTATCGTTTGTTAGATTACATTTAACAATAAATTCAACAGACCTTAACATTTTAGTGTTTACGAACAAAGGAAATCAAGTTTTTTTGAAGAATTTCAAATTATTGCTATTTCTACTGCCAAGTCAAGATATAGTTATTTTTTTAAACTTTCCTAGAATTACCTACAGTTAAAAAGAGCCGCAGATGATTGAAATTATTAGAAAGAATAAACAGGAAAGAAAAGAAAGATTCTAGAAATGAAGGCTTTGGGATATCTAATTAATCTCTAGTTTTGAATTTTCGTAACTCTCACAATTGTATATATACTCTAGTGTCCAAAATAATTGGATAAAACTAAAAACTATTATAATATATGTTGCAGCAGTTTCTATTTAAAAAAGTGAAAAACAACACTGTGGTTTTAACTATTAGGTGTAATATCTATCTTACTCTTAAGAGATAACTGTGAAAATTGTTAGTTGTAAGTATTGTTTTCAAGTGTTTAAGTAATATTGTTTAAATGTTTATTTTATTAATTAATTAAAAATTAATTAAATTGTAGAATCTTAGTTGCCTAAAAAACTGGAAAAGGAATACTCACCAAATAAATTTAATGATTTGTGCGTGATATAAAAGAAGAATCATTCAGTATGTGAAAAATAGAGAAAACAGTTATAGTAAAAACCAAAAACGCAAATACATTCGACGTTAAACCATCTTCTTTTTCTTCAAATAATTAAACATCAAAATAAAATTTGTAATTAGCTATTTATCACATCACTTTAATGGAAATTTCAACGAATATGAAAACACTGTCAATGACTAAATAATAAATCGATAACTATTAGATATAAATTTGGGATCGAAGAGAACATGGTGAGTTTAAATGTAAACTAAAATTAAATCTTTTATGCTCTCTTCATTCTTTTGTACGAAAGTATATATATTATATATATATATATATATATATATATATATATATATATATATATGTTTGAAAACAAGTTGGCACGGACGGAACTATGTGTAGTTCTCTTGATGGTCCGGGTGTTCGTCCGTTGAAAGTTTTGTCCCTGTAAAGAGTAACTAGAAGCGAAAGCAGAAGGCTACGAGAATTATGCGAACCGACCTGAAGAGGGCAGATGTGACTCTGCCGAAACGTCGTCATTTTACCATCGATCCCCGTATGGTCAGTCATCAACTACAAGGAAGTTTTAAATTGAAATATTTAAAGACTCAAAAATCTTTATTAACATGTTTTATCTGAATCTACTGCTGCCAAAGAAATCGCGTAGATACAAGCAAAACCTTTTCCTATCTGTTTATTTCTGGATACAATTATCTGTTTGCATGCAATTTGCTTTGACGTTTCATGATTTAAAGCGTGTTTTTCAATTGCGTAATGAGAAAAAACAACCTGTAATAATTAATTACAGTTTCACCTAGTCCGTTTCGCATTTTTCCCAAAGGTAACCAATCCTAACGCATTTTACCGAGTCCACATTCGAATTCTCTGATGCCGTAAAATTCCATCCTTGAAAAGCAATACATTTAATTAACCCTTACACAATGTTAAAATTAATTAACAATGTCGACCGATAAAATTTACAACCGAAGACAAAATTTTAACGGCTATCACGAAATCTTTCAAACATCGGAATCCACTCAATTTAATAAAATTTGGGTGAGAAATTAAAATATTATGATAATGCGGGGGTCCGTTACCAAAAAGCGGTTAATGAATAAATCGCGAAGAGACAAATTGTGGGCAGACATATATCATGTCAACGGTATGGCACCTCTGGGAGATCCGGAAAGGGTTAGGCTTGGGTCTCGTAGGAGCTTTGGATATGTTATAGATTTTGTTTTAAAACACGAAAGAAAATTTTGTGACGTGGAATTTTTTTGGAGTTGTCAGAACTAGATGAATTATGAAGCTTGAATTCGGCGGGTATTGAACCTAATTTGAATATTATCTCGTGATCAAACACATCAAGTCCATTAGGTTAAATATTTATAAAAATATGATTTGTCTTTGCAAAATAAAAGAGGCTTTTGATTTTTTGCAAAAGTTATATATTTATAGGTCAGGATTGATAATGTTTGAACCCAAAAAATATATATATTAGAATAAAATCCATTGGAAAAGGCAGAGAGTACAATAACAATAAAAGGCAAAATAATTGAATGGCGATCTAAGGTCGGGAAGTAGAAGGGGGTGAATTTTTAAGGGTAACAAACGGTTTATCTCGATTTCCGGCAGAACTACAAGTCCTATGGAAAACATTAAATAGTAATGTTGTATTCAGTTCTTGTATTTACATTTTGTTCACAGAACTTCAAAAATTATGTGAAAAATTCAAAAAAAAAACGAGTGTTTTTTTATATTTTACAATAAAAAAAATTTCACGAAATTTAATGAAAACTTAACCTTTTATATCCCTAACACACTGTAATTATTTTTATTTAAAATATTTATTTTTTCACGATATTTTGTATTAATATAGAAAAAGCACCCTAATTTTCTATCGATGATTCTCATGTCAAAATATCTGCTTTTTTAAAAAAGTCAGTCTTTCTGATGTTGAAATGAAATCCATATTTCTATGGTAGACGTTCTTAGAAAATGCAAAGAATCGAAAAAAAAAACTCGAATCCGAATTTTTTAGAAATCGCTATGTACAATTTTGAGCTATTTATTAAAATTTTTAGTTTAATGAATATAAAAACGTAGCATGTTACATTAATAAACAAACAAATTGCAAGTCGAAATATACTACTATAACTAACAACCCAATAAGTTAATAAAGTTAATATTTAATAACACATCTACAATATTTTCAGAGAGTTATAGAATCTTCTTTAAACTATATGCGTAGATGCCTATTTTTTGCTATTTTCAGATTATACTTATATAACTGAGTGACCTACGGAAAACTTTAGCCAATCAAAACGTGTTTAATAGAAAAGTGGGAAATGGGGCTAGGAGTATCTGGGCCTTCTAAATTTTATTTCCTAGCAGTTCTTTGCATTTTCTGAGTTCATTTATCATAGTAATGTATATATTTTCTTACACCATCAGAAAGTAGAGGTTTAAACTAACTAAAAGCCTACCGGTTTTTGTAAAAAACAGATATTTTGTGGTGAGAATTTTCGTTTGAAAAATATTCTTTTTCGAAATCCTCAGGGAACAATTTTGGGGCCACTATTTTTTATTTTATACATTAATGATATCTTGGTGGATATGCCTTTCAATATAATATCGTATGCAGATGATACTGCCGTTATCTCAAAGGAGAAATCTTGGGAAGGACTTGAAATGAAAATGAACGAGTATCTTGATCACATTGCTGACTGACTTATGTTAAACAAACTGTCCTTAAATACGAAGAAAACCGTATGTATGACCTTTGGGAATTATTCTGATAGTGTCCCTGATATATTTAATATAAAAATAAAAGGTAATAATATTACTAGAGTACAAAATTGTAAATATTTAGGGATTATTTTCGATCAGAATTTAAAATGGGATCAACATATTCAATACGTTATTAACAAAACCAAATATTTTGTTTTCATTTTTGCCAAGTTATCTAGAGTAATGAACTGTGAAACTCTTAGAATGATATATTATGCCCTATTTAATAGCATAATTAATTATGGAATAATAGCCTGGGGAGGGGCCTACACGAACTTTAGAATATTGTTAGAAAACATCCAAAACAGAATTTTAAAAGTAATAAATAATAACAAACTTGTACTTATGGTTCATCCACTAAATATAAAACAGCTCTTTTACTTTGAATGACTTATGTACCATTATAATAATCTAAAGGATAAATTTAAAACATCGACAAGTTTAACCAGAAATAAAAACTTACAAATGCCTACTATCAAGAAAACAATAAGTAATAAAAGTAGCTTCATTGTAGCTATTAGACTGTTTAATAGCATGCCAAATAATTTAAAAATCTTGAATAGCAATCACAAAAAAAGAAAAATAAAAGAATGGATTTATAATAACAAGTAAGGATACATTTGTGAAAAAAATTGTGTGAGTACACTAAATTTGACTTTTTTGATTTTGTTATTGTTGTATTGTTGTATGTTTCTTAAATATTTGTTTTATGTTTTTGTTTCTTAAATATTTTTACAATACAACATGATTGTTGTGCAGAGTAAAGGGGTACTATTAAGTTTTGCATTAATTAGTATTGTATAAAAATAAAAAAAATTAGCAATACTTCAATATAATTTAGTCTCTAGTGTTTTAGTATAGTAGTTTATATGTCTATATTTTTACCTTAGTATATATGTTTAGGTAATTCTGTCCAGGCCCTACGCACAGGTTTCATTACCTCTGTAGGATTTGCAATGAATATTGTGTTTGTTGTAAATTTTGAACTGGAATAAAGAATTGAATTGAATTGAATTGAAATGAAAAGAATTGATATTAAGTTAAGATAAGGTGAAAAAAAGATAAGAATAAAAAACCAAAAACTTTTTTTATTAATTTTTCACATAAATTTTAAAAATCTAAATACAAAAGTTGTAGATCTTTTTTAATACCTACATTGACCTTAAAAAAAATCAACCCACTTCCTCACCTCAGATCGCCCGTAAATTATTTTCCCTTTCATTTTTGTTGTATTCTTCACCTTTTTCAATGGCTTATATGTGTTTTTTATGGTTTGGCTGGAAAATAATACACACCTGACCAAACATTTATTAATTAAATTAATTTTTGACAATTTTACATGACAGATTTTTTTTTTCAGGGGAGGTGAAATTGGCTAACCAAGTGTTTTCCAGTTGCGTACTTTCGTGTAGGGTTCTACCCACTAAAATACCTCCATCGCCCTCTAAGAAGTTGGAATTTATCGTAGATATATTTTCAGGTACTCCGTCCCTCCAGTTCTTTAATTGTTATGATGTTTATCATATAGTTACAAAATTTCTTCCACCCTTTGCAGTCAGCGATTCTAATCTGCACTATATTTTGATGCATGATTACTCCCCTGCCTAGGTCTGTTATCAGCACTTCTCTCTCGGGCCACATCTTTCACACTATATTACCGTATGCTGCGGAGTGTCGACTTCTCCGCAATATATACACAAATCATCCTCCGCCCTTCTCATTCTCTGCAAATAGGATCTAAACGCCCCATGTCCAGTTAAAAACGGGGTCAAGCCATAATTCAATTCCCTAAAGCTGCAACTCATCCATTTCTTTATCCTTCCTTAGAGCAATTTGGTCCACTGAGCTTTTTCCACATTTGCATACCATCTACTCTGCCATAAGTATATGGTCCTTTCTCTCTCTCTCTCTCTCTCTCTCTCTCTCTCTCTCTCTCATTCTTCCCTCTCCATCTACATCCCGAACTCCAGCTGTCTGTTCAACCAAAAGCTCAATGGGTACCTCCCCAGTAACCAATACAACCCTTCCATCGCTACTGTCCTATATCACATGCCACTCTTAGGAGAATCGGTCTAACCGTTTTCTCCATAAGTATGCGATAGGTCTTCACCCTCATTACTCTGTGCTATATAGGGGCCCCATACATCAAGAAAGACTTCACCACCCTATACCACAGCTATCTTTTCGACGTACGGGGCCCATTCACTTTTGGGAGTAGCGAAGCCAGTGCTGCACCCGTTTTTGCGGCTTTCGTCGTTACAAACCTGACGTGATGGTTAAAAATCAGTTTGGCATCTAAAATAACTCCCAGATACTTTACTGTTTTACCTGGCATAACTATCCTCCGTCCACAGTTAAACTCTATCTCCCTTCTCTCCCTCGGACCTTTCAAGAGTACCTCTACCGACTTTTCCTCCGCAACTTCAAGGCGATTGTTCTTCTTCCACCCGAGTATCTTACGAATCGCCTCGTCTCCCTTCTCCCTCAACTCATCCTTGCTCCTTGCTCTCACCACCACTATTGACAAATCAGCTGCAGATGCCAGCGTTTGACACCCCTCCGAACATGATAGAACTAAGAAAATTTCGTATATTTTAGATTACAGGGTAGCAGAAACAAATGCAAATGTTGGCCAAATGATAGGAGTAACAAACGCTGGTTAAAAGTACATAAATAGTATTTCCAAAATCAAGAGAAAGGCAGGATTAGATCATATTTAGACAATTTAAAGCTGTTTATAAACTAAGTCTAGTTGTCTTTTAAATGTTATTTGTGGCATCTTCTTGATTATTTTATGTGTTCTTGGGAAATAACACCACAATCGAAACAAAAATCCTATATATGAAACCAAACGTTTCCAGCTCTATTTTGACCTCTTTTTCGATGACTTTAAACATATTTGAGAATGTAAATCGCCAAATGAAAACTTGATATATGACATTTGAGTTGACATAAGAAAAAATTTTTGTTCCTACATATCCAGGGTGAGTTTTTTTTGATGATCAGTATGTGGATCTCGGAAACTAGCGGAGATAGAGCAATGGTTAAATTGGGAAAGATTTGCAGTTTTACAGTCTCAATTTAATGACACTTTCGGATTTTTGTAAAAACTCATGGTTTACTAGATATTTAAAAAAACCGAAATTCTGTCGATTTAGTCAAATCCCTCTAGCTCCTTTGTTTTTGATTTTATAAAAAAAGTGTAAATATCAAAATTGAAGGGAATTGTGTCCCGAATATGATTGTCATATTCTCGTTTGGGTGAGAGCTCTCGTTTTTGAGATATGACACAAACTTATCTTTTTTTGAATGGAAACCATAGTTGGCTATGACCTCAAAAAATCGGACATTTTTAGAGCTTTTCAACGATATAATACTCGATATAGTTATTCATAAAAATAACGAAGTTATGGATGCTTTTCTCTCTTATTTTCACTTTTAACGTAGGAAACCATGAAAAAGATTGTTTTCACTTTGACGTTTCCTCAATTGAGAGTAATTCCATTACTAGTGCTGAACTGACAGTCGATATTGACAAGTTTTCGTGATAAAATGGAATATTCTAACCAAGAAAAACTGAATATGGTGGTGAATATGGTTATATCATACGCCATAAAAATTCAGTTCGTGCAGCTGAGGAATACTTTCATAGATATTTTAAACTCACCCTGTATAGGTAGCACAAAAAATTCTAAAGATCATGTATTACAGTTAAACAGCTTTCAAGTTGGAAGATCTTGAAAGAGAATTTATAAGTGGCGTTCCTAGGTATGACTTTAATATAAGTTAGCGCATTCGCCAAAAATGTGATCAAAGAATTATTTTATTTCAGCGATCCCATTAACGTCATACGGGAGAACCTAGCAAAAATCTTATGAACTATCCCGATATTGGGTTGTTCAAAAGGAGATACAATTGTCTTCATTCAAAAGAATTAACGCATGCTCATTTCTTGTTCGTTTTGTGTTATGTTGTTCTTTGTGAAGTATAATTGAATTGTCAAATTGTACTTTATGGCCTAGGTTCCAAGCCTTTTCACAAATTTTACATAAGGAAACCAAAAATATGAAAAACCGAAAATTTGTTAACATGCTTGGAACCTAAATACCATAAAATACAATTTAACAATTCAACTATACTTCACAAAGAACAATATAACACAAAACGAAAAATAAAAAAGTCTGCGTTAATTCTTTTGAATGAAGACGATTGTGTTGCTTCTACTTCTGTAGAATTCAATCGTATCTGGTTACCGACAATTAAGGGAGAAATTAGTATTGAACAACCCAATATCGGGATAGTTCATAAGGGCTTTCCTAGGTTTTCCCTTATGACGTTAATGGGATCACTGATATAAAACAATTTTTTGGTAGCATTTTTGGCGAATGGGCTATTTTTTATCAAAGTCGTACCTAGGAACGCCACTAATAAATTCTAAAGACAACTCTTTCAAGTTCTTCCAACTTGAAAGCTGTAATACATGATCTTTACATTTTTTTGTGCTACCTGTATATCTAGAAACAACAAAATTTTCTTATACTAACTTTTCGAGATTATTCAATCCATTGAAAGTAAGACAATATATTGTTTCCAGTAGCGAACCTTCATTAGTTGCGCTCCCCTCAACTGATTGAATTCTCGAATAATTATTTATCGGAGCTAGATTTTCCTGAAACTCTTGGATCTCGAAACTCATTTCGTGATAAAATATTAAATATTTCTTATGTCAACTTAAGTGTCATATATCAAACTTTCATTTTGCATTTTATATATTCAATACTAAGCATGTATTGAAAATATAAAATTTTCAATACATGTTTAAAGCCATTGAAAACGAGGTCAGAACAGACTTCCTTGAATAAACAGATTTTGGTTTCGATTGTGGTGTTATTCCCGAAGAACACATAAAAATAATTAAGTCTACTTGAACAATTAGACTTTAAAATATTTATAAAAGCAAACTCACTTCACACACTAATGTAATATTGGACATTTATTCCCAAAGAATTTAAATAATAATCTCGGAAATGATTTGCAGTAGTTAACTTTAGAAGTATTATATGTTATTTGATAAGTTTCATACTGAAAATTCTATTATAATTCTCCTGGATGACATGGTGGTTGTCATAAACCAAACGATAATAATAACTGATAGACAAAAACATCTACATGTTATGTTCAGAACAGATATTTATCACGAAAACCATTAATTCCGTAATATTATGCAATTAAAAAGATTAAAAAATGTTAGTCTAAAGCCGCAATTGCATGGCATTTTTCTACTGAAGCGTCGAACACAACATTTTATTGTACAAACAACGGTGAATAACGTACATGAGGTTATTAAAAAAAACTTCAGCCAGTAATTACGGCAGGTTCTCTCTCTTAACCCTTGCCATAATATTGTTTACTCAATGCAATCTAAACATATTAATTTTAAAAGTTTTGACGTTCACGCTAGCTTAGGTATTGATCCCTGATAAACGTGAGGGTCGAAATGAATATAATTTTTAGTGGAGAAATGGTGTTACCAAGCAGTATCAAACAAAAGGTGTAAATTTATTTTTCTTCCTAACTTATACTGCATTTCCAAAAATTTCGCTTGACAAAGGAGAACTTCGTATACTTGACGTGATTTTATGCCGATTTAATGTAATTTTACATTTTGGGGCTAACGGATACGTAGAAATTGTTTATTTATTTTTTTAAAGATATTTTGTGAAAAATATGAAATCTTTAAGATCTTTTACAAAAAAATGTTCTCCTGTTCAAAATGGCAATCATGCAATTTTCAACAAAAATAATTAATTTAAACTGTATAATGTGGACATAAAGTTGGTTGCAAAATCTGACCATACATAAAAATTGTAAAATATGGATATAGGATTCGTATGCAGATTTTTGAAATATACATAATTTTAAGTTTTTGATATTTTTATTAAAACATTACTTTCAAAGAGCTAAATATCGTGTGAGAAAATTTGATGCATAAAGCTTAATATTGTAAGTATATTAAAAAAATATAGTCAAACATTTTTTACTAGCACGGTACAGCTGAAACTCCTCTATAATATTTCATTATATATTTTTGCTTTTGGAGCACTAAAAATCTAGAGGTTAGTTTAAAAAAAACGAATATGAAACTTGATTCATAATTTTTGATATAACAAGACATTGGTCAATATTTTTCTTAGAAACATGTTGATCGCAGCAGCATTGTGCAACCTCACACACAGCAAGATTGCGTTGCCGAAGCAATAAACCTCGCGTTTTGTTGATTTACTCATACGTGCAAGATCATCTTGTCACTTCTTTCTTAGAATTTTTTTGAAGTTATGTGTTTATAAAAACAAGCGAGAACTTCTAACTGCATTGAAAAGATGAATCTTCCAGAAAACAAAATGAAATACCATAATTTTTTGGTACGTATTACAGGACCATGATCAATTTATATTTTTAGTCCCCAAATGGCATAACAGTGGCTGAAAACGTAGCAGCAGCATTGTGCAACCTCCTACACAACAAGAAAGGTAGTCATTTTTTCGAAGCTAGCGTTGCCGTAGCGTCATATTTTCCGTATTGATGATTTGAGCTGGCCAAAAAGGTGACCTGATTTATCAACTTGCTACTTCTTTCTTAAAGTGTGTTCAACCTGTACATCTGTCAAAAAACAAGAGGAAAATGGATTGTCCCATAATTTTTTGTTAAGTACCATATATTTAACTTAAGGCACTCAGTTTTTCTTAATTTCTCCAGTGTAATCTAAACTTCACTGGTATAATAAATGTTTGACAAAATTGTACAAAAACCAGGGATGTTTAATGAACAATATCAAATACAGAATTTAAATTGAACTTTTATTGGGATCTATGTTATTGGTTAAACTAAACCTTATCACCAGGACAGAAACCTGGGTCTGCCTTAACCATCTAGGCGTCCCTGGCGCAAATTATTAAGAACATTCAGTATCTGTCAGTCGCAACACATAATTAAAAACAAAGTCTAAACAATTAAAACCTATGTAGGTGGTCGAAAATTTGATTTTCAGTGAACAGCGCGGTCAAACACTTAGTACTGTTTCAGACAAAGTAGACAGCAAAAACCTTTTTATCAATGTTAACTTGGAAAACTGCGTTCTATAAAGTTTAATGCTTCAAGTGGTATTTCCTTACTGCCTTCCAGACCTAAAATTTCTTCGCACAACAAATCTCCATCGATATCTGAGTTGAATTTGACCTTAATTTTAACGCCATAGAGGTAGTTAAAAGGTGAAGATTAAAGTGTTCTCTTCTGTGATTCTTGAGAGTTGAATAAAGGAGGACACACTCTGTGTAAAAAAAGTGTCCACAAAGTTATTTCAATTTGAGGAAGTCACTGGGATGACCGGGTACTTTGTTCGTAGAAATCAGTTTTCTACGAACAAACCTACCTGAATAAAATTAGGTTAATGTGAAGAATCCACATAAAAAAATGCAAATTTAACCATCACAGTTAAGGAACAAGAATTGTATTTAATATTAATAAAATGTTAAACCAATGAAATACCTTGTACATAAATAAAAATGACTTACAAGCAAAATTTTATGTGCACATTTTTTTAAGAGTCAAGATAAATATCCTACACAAATTAAACTCTGAAGAACCCATTGCTTTATAATTATTAAGCTTATTATGGCATTGTCCACCAACTCGAGAACTTCTGGAGATATTTTCCCAGGGGCATTCACTAGGCGTACCTTTGGAAATATTTAAAATACAACTACAGCAGAAAGATGCCAAAAATAGTCATTTTATTGTAGCTAATGGAGCGTTTTGTCCAAGTATAAATAAACAATTTTATGGAAAACCAGTCTTTGAAAATGTTAGAATCCTTGAAAAAGAAACTATTCTAGAATAAAATGCAAGTGAAATTGGTTCCATAATGATAACCGAAGAGATAATTTAATTATAGCAGTTTGTTCAGTGAGAGAGGTGAACAAGGAAGTAGAAACACCAACTTTGTACAGGACACTTTTCAAAATAAATATGTAATATGAACTCAAGAACGTAAAAATAAATAATTTTTATTTACATCTAATTCACCAACATCTATTTGTTAATAAATATAAAAATATTACAAATATACAAATTTTTCTCATTGGTTAACTATTCCAAAAAGTTTTATAACAAAATAACAACTATAAAATCACTGAGTTTTATAAAAAGTCAAAACTGGGACACAAGCTTATTAATTTATATGACAATTAACACACTATAAACTCATATCACTTGCAGAGATTACAAAAAACGGAGACAACCATTTACAAAGAGAAGTTCAAATGACAGATTTTCTACGTTATATTTACGATTTTTACGAATAATTACATCATTATCACTTTTTCAGCCACTTCAGTTCTAAATGTAGGATTTGCTCTTTCAATCCGTTGACAATTGCTAACTTCCTAACATACCCTGTCGTCACACTTGCCCCATTCTGGCCAATTCTTGAACTTCTTTTTTGAGAGCGTCCGCTGGACACTTTTTCAGTTTTACTCCCATATAAGTTTGTCCTCCTTTATTCAACCCTCTATAGTACCATAGGTCACCGATACATTTCTTTCATTAACCCGAAATAACATAACAGACACAATAAGAAAGACAATCGAAGAATTAATTCTGCTATTTTGGGATTTGTATTGGCCTACAAGGCATTGCAATTGCGCATTTGTCAAAAACAAAATCAAACTTATCCCTCCATATAAATTTCGTTAAGTGCTATAGGATACTGATCAATTTCTTTCTGTAGTCCGAAAAGACCAAAACTACCCAATAACGAATTGGTCGCAGTAAAACTATACAACCTCCTACACAGCAAGACATATTTGTCACTTTTCTGCAGCACATATTCTTACGTTGTTGTGATTTGTTCTGATCTATAAGCTTGCCCGATTTTTAATCTTGTCATTTATTTCCTTGGAGTCATGTGTTCGGACAAATCTTTCACTTAACCATTGTTTTTTTGGTAAATGCTACAGGCCACTGATCAATTTCTTTCTGTAGTCCCAAATGGCATAACTGGTCGCAGTATTATTGAGCAACCAACCATTCGATTAGATTAACAGCCACTTTTTTTCTGAAGCTGACGTTGTGAAAGAAAAAAATCTCCTGTTTTGGTGATTTGAACTAGAATACAAAATGACATGATTTTTAACATGCCACAACATCTAAGACATCCAACATTATACTAATAATTAAAGGCAGAATATTTCTATCGAGTTCCCGATACAAATGCACCAATAGAAATTCGAAAACTCCAAATAATTTCCGCTGAATTTCCACCGAGAGTTTACTTTTCCATTAACTCCGCCATATACCCAAAGGCCGCATAGTTCACACATGTGTTCCTTTTCCGTCGTCGAGAATAATCAATTAGAAATACAGACAGAATCCATGGGACGATAAATAAAGCGAATGGCAGCGAGGAGACGCTAAAAGTTAAGACGTTATACATATTGATAGATCAATTGGATTCTCGACGATTACTCGATAAAGATGCTCCCCGGGGAGCACGTCAGTCTGTACAAGGGAGGCGGACACCGCCCCGGATCGCTTTCCCCCTTTTATTCCTATCGACATTAGTATTCGCCCTTGTGCAGTGCGGGGAAATCTATTACACGGCTTAGTGATGTTGAGTTCATTGAAATATATCCCTGCGACATCTGACAACGGAAAAGGTCTAGCTGATGCTGCTGCCCGGCCTTTGATGTTTTAAACATGCTGGAAATACGTGACGATTATGTAACTTTCTTAAACTGTGTGTTGAAAAAAACCTGTTCCGATACACTTTTATGGACAATTTTGCATTTTATTGCCGATCAATTTATTCCAATTATTACCAAATTTGCCTAAAGTATATATGTATACAGTTTTAGCTTAAATAATAAATACCATATAAATTTCTGATAAATCCTAACTGTAAATATCTCTCTTTTTCTGTCTTTAACAGCCTGTCTGCATCCACTTCTGGATACAGGTTTCCTCATGAATTTTCCACTTTCTTCGAGCTTCGGCAAATTTGTGCCCATGTCAGACCACTGATCTTTTTATATCATCTAAGCAGCGTTTTGGTGGTCTTTCTGTGCTTCGCTTATATTCTTGTGGTCTTCAATGCACAATTCTGTTACTCCGTCCATTGTTTCCTTGCCGAGCTACATACCTCACCCAGCTCTACCACATTTCTGCAATTTTACCTATTATATATTCTACTTTTGATTTGCGTCTTATCTCCTCATTTCTCTTCTTGAGATTACCAACATAGCCCTCTCTATAGCTCTTTGAGTTGTTCTAAATCTGCTTGTCGACGGAATTGTTAGTGTCATGGTTTCCATGCCATAAGAGAGAACTGGTAGAATTTTCTTTGCGTGTTCCCCTGCTGTTCTATGCAGGCAGAATGAACAGAAATAATTAAATAATAAAATTACTTTTTTTATATACATATCAATATTTTTCAAATTAGAATGTGCTGTAAAATACAATATTATTAATTCAAAATTTCAGTTCGTTTAAACAAATCTTCATTAAATCTTTTTGAGGGATGAATAATTTTTGATATCAATTCATTTCACAATTATATTAATCGTTCATACGCCAACAGCAGTCAACATAAAAAAATGACAATTTTCTTTCTTCTAGATTGTTGTATGTAGTGATGATAACTTCATTCGTTCACTGCTGGCCGTTCCCTGCCAGTGCCAATTAATTATTAAGCAACCTGCCTCAACTCTGACATACCATATTTGCAGATTATCATACTTCTTACCACGATTTTTTAAATTTTAAACTTAATAATTCTTGTCTTCAATCAACAATATCGTAAGTAATTTCGAGAGCATTGTTGAGGAGGTCATTAGGGTTTATTTTCCTCAGATTTTTTGCTGCAACAGATAAGTATTTAAAAATAGTACATGGAGAACAAAGTTGAGTAAGGCAACTTAGTAAAATTGCCCGGATTACTGGCTGTTCGTACAGAAATTCTTCCTCACAGTTATACTGAGACAAAAATTGCTACAAAATAATCAACCAGTATTCCTATATATAAATAGTGTTTGTGTATTGTGTTATACTTATCTATGTTTGGAGACGTTTCAACTCCGACTTTGGAGTCGTTGTCAATCACTTTCTACTGTATTTCAATTTTTTTTTCTAAAAAAAATTCGCTTTGATATTGATATTCTCGTTTGTCAAAAATTTGACAATGACAATTTGTCGTTTGGCGATCACTTGATACTGGGGGTAGCTTCAATCGACCTCCATTAGAGCTGGAAAAACCTATTGCTAGAAGATCAAGAAAGCGGTACCCTCAGTATCGAGTGATCGTCAAACGACAAATTGTCACTGTTTTTGACAGACGAGAAATACAATACAAAGCGATTGACGACTCCAGAGAAGGAGTTGAACCGTCAGTAGATAAGCTATGCCGGTACGAGCCCAAAACTCACAACGTTTACATGAAATTTCGCAAAGAAAAATTTAAGGTACTGAATTGATTCGGCCGATAATTGTTGGAAATTCAATATAATAATTAACTGATACTACAATTGCAATTTCCACAATTTACGTTTTTTAAAAACTGGTCTAGTTCCTTGACAAAGACATTAGTCGATACGCGTCGGACATTTTTTAAATTGTGGAAATTGGAATTGTAGTATCAGTTAATTATTATAATGAAGTTAATTATTAGAATTCAAGGTCTCAAAACGCCGAAGTTGAAGCAAATTTACCCCCTCCACCAGGTCAAACTGCAAATGGTAGGATTTCCGGTCCAAATTTGGGGAGGTGCAAATTTGGGCAGTTGGTCCGGAAGTTCCGAAATTTGGCCCACCCGTTGGAATTTGACTAGTTCAAACAGGGCTTATGACATCACACCAGCAAAGTGGGAGTGGAAGGGGTAAATTTGTTTCAACTTCGGCGTTTTGGGACCTTAAAATTCTCTTATGGGAAATTGCATGTAAAAGTTGACGGTTTTGGGCTCGTACCGGCATAGCTTATCTACTAACGTCTCCAAACACAGATAAGTATAACACAAGTTACAAAACACTCTTTGTGTATGTTGATCATTTTCTCTCAATATAACTGAAGAATGTCTGTATGGACAGTCAGTATTCCGGTAAATTGTACGAAATTGCCTTACTACACTTTGTTCCCCAAAAAAAAATTCATATACGTATCTGCTGCAAAAAGAACAAATCCGAGGAGAGAAAACCATAATGAGCAGGCAAATCACAAAAATATCGTCACAGTTCAGTTGACATCATTCTATTTGTTGGACTGTCAATTCTGCTACTGACACATTGCAAAATCTTTGGTTGCAATGACTACTAATATAAATGGACCCGGCACTTTCATATACGACCGACGAAAAATGGGTTGAAACATGAGACAAAAATAGAAAGAGACACAGATATATTTGTTTACAGGTATTCTGCTCCAACAGTAGCGTCCAGCGAGCATTAAATTAAGGACTCATGTTATTGAGATTCAAAATAAAGAACTACGTATCTAATCAACAAATATGAATATATTAAAATCACATAAAATGAAGTTTTATTTAGTGCTTAAATGCTCTTTCGTAATACTTAATTACTACCTTTATGATATGACACTTACCGGTGGGAAGATAATTCGACAAACGAATATGCCGTTTGCCTGCATGTAAAACACTGAAATTCCACTACATTATTGTTTTTTAAACTTATACAAAATATTCAGTGATTTCAAATCAGTTTCAACAGCCAAAACATTGACAACAATATGAAAAACGAAGTTTATCTCAATTCAAAATGTAAAGAAATAGAAGCTGGACATAAATGGCGTAAAGTATAGCCGTCCAGTCGATGCGTACAATGCCTAGATTTACGTCGTATTATAGTGACAGACTTCAGATTTATTAGTTATAAATTTCAGATTTTCATCTCCCTCGTCTGTCAAATCACTTCTGCTAACACATTGCAAACTTCTTTTTATGAATGTTAAATTGTTTATCCTTATATCATTAACGTCCGTTTTCCAAAAATCTAAATTACTGCAAAGTTCTTAATTATACACATTTCATTTTAAAGTTATTATGCATTCCTTCCTCTGACTTTCATTTCTCTACCTTCCTTTATCTCTTAAATCTTAAATTTAAATTTTACTACCCCCTGTATAAATGGTAAAATTTCATTTTTTGTGTTAATACCAGTCAGCCATTGGAATGTATTTTCACGTCAAAATCTTTCCTAAATTTCTCTACATTCTGGTCCTTAGTATACACTGTATGGCTTCCTAAACAATTTGGCAATTATAGAAAAATATTATAAAATTTTACTGGTATTTTTTCAAAAAATTTCCACCATTTTGGTATTGTTACGATAGCTGGTGCAATCGGCCATCATCCAATTAGTATAAGGGACATTCTTCCAATGCTTCTGGGAATCCGAAATGTTTTGTCTCTCAACACTCCGACCGCTGCCGTTACTGGGAACACATGAAAGAAGTTTCATGATGGTTCGTTGACTTGCGAGAATAATTCCGACAGCTGGCAATGGATGCATTCAGTATTCAACCGTCGTATTGTTAAGTAAAGATAAATTGTAAATAGTTCTATGAATATAAATTGCGTTAAAGTAGTGGAAATAAATTAGAGTGAGTTGGATAGTGTTTTTAAATAAATCCAAGAACTTAACCCGATTGTGAAAATAAAAACATAACAGTATTATGAAGCATTTGAGATGATTGATTTTATAATTTTGCTGTTTGAAGAATCCAAAATATTTTACTCTTGAAGAATGGAATATTAGTTTTCCGACCGATGTGTGACAGTACCTAATTCCTAATATGTAAGTACAGTCTCATAATTTTGATACTAAATATTGCATAACCTCTTTAACATGGCTAGCTAATCAATATTCTTCCTCCAGCATATCCAATTTCGCATCTTCTTCTTGTTACAAAACATTCTTATTTCGACCATGATTCCGAATTACGTAAATCCATAATAGTAAATCCAGTTTTTGACTTACAAGCACCAATTCTTTGTTCATAGCCCTAAGTTGAGATTTCCACCAAGACCAGTCAGTGCATGGCCCTTTCCCATGAGACGTGGCATGATAATTAATTTCAACTTCAAAATCAATATTTTCATTATTGTACTATATATTTATAAAGCTTTTCTTAAAATGATAGTACGTACCACCAGAATGTTTAACTGATGTGAACCAACGTGTCTTACCACGAATGCCTCCAATGGATCATGGGTCAAAACTCTAAAACAGTTTGCCATTTAACGGCTACAAAATTAGCCCCGCATAAAGACAAAAAAAGTAGTGCCTTCATATTATAAAAGACAATGGTGATAATGATGATCTCTTTTGAAATTTTGCTTCTTGAAATCCAATAAAAATTCTTATTTGGCATAATATTATGAAACAGAGTTTAATAAATATTTCTACTATTCTGACAGAAACAAGTAGAGAATTTTGTTAAAAAAAAACGGGATGAAATCTCATTTTCTGACTAATATCTTTCAAGTTAAAGAATTACCGTCGTAGAAATATCAGTGTGGAAATTTGCGACTGAAACCGAGCGAAAGAATTTCGCTTAAAATTCATCAGCTTTCCTCGAAAGAAACCTTTCCCAACAGTCAATTTCATTGAGAGTGACAAGAAAAAATGGCAAGCAATCTTTCAGAATCTTTATATTGCGTTTGTGCAGACTTGAACTTATGTTCTGTCAGTGCATTCACTGAAATGTATTTGTAATAGAGAGGCGCTTCTTGAATTATTTAAATATGTTTATTTCGTCCTCGTTTCGAAAAGAACGAAACAACATTTCAGCTACGTCTTTCCTGCTCTAGAACTTTACCGGTATAAGGACATTCAATGACTAGAACACTATTCAATCCATAACTCTCAAATTAAACTGCACAACTAAATACGGCTACCCTGTCTTCACTTCGATTTGTAACCACCAACAGGCCTACTATTTTACCTTCCCAAGTAAGACTGCAACTGCTCATGTCTTGTATTTGTATCTCATCCTGCTTCTCGAATATACTTCTAACACGGGTCTCTTAAACTCTGATATAAAAAAAAAGAATGAAAATTATTAGACTGAACTATAGAAGCGAGAGCTTCATACGAAACAATATACTTCCTGTCTCTCGTTATCTCTATATCTCTGTTTCTCTTTCTTTGTGTCATTCTTAGGATATACATTTCTGTAAAATTAAAATAATTATCTCCATTTTGTTAAGATTCAAGTATTAATTCTAATGTGTAATTTAGTCCTTTATTTAATTATTACTGGAAAGGAACATATGATGTGTAAATTATTTTTTAATTAAAATATTGTTACAACATTTAATTGACCATAGTGAAAAAATAACACCCATAATTTTAGCAAAAATTTATTGCAGTATTTTACAGAAGCTACTTGTCATGAACTCTAGGCAGACAAAGCGGCTACATGAATGATCTAGAATGAGGGGTACAGAATAAATTCAGTGGAGCGATAAGTTTGGTTCAGAGTTTCAGAATAGTAGTGGAACGGCCAATACGTTTGACTTAATGTTGTAATATTTGAAGAAATAATCTACTGAATTGTGATTTTGTGGTAAAAACAAAGCAGATTTGTTTTTTGTGTAAATCAAATTATTTTAAAACCCACAAACTTTGTAACAATGCGGTGTCAGAAGTGGGATTAAGTGGATTATTAATCTAACTTTCCCATGATCGAGATCATTGAGGATATGATCAAAAAGTTAGCGTAAAAATAAAACTCAATCAAGAGTCAGTCACGGTGGTGAAGATGCCGGTAGAACAGCTATTCTAGGAAGTCTATACGATGCTGGGCATCAAGAAAATGAGAACAACAACTTTGAATCCACCATCGGACAGAAAGTTGGAAAGATTCAACTGGACCTTGCAGCAACATCTGTCCTGAAGTCGCCAGCAACAACCAGCGCGATTGGGATAAGCATATTCACCTATTCCTTTTGGCCTTTCGCTCAGTCGTACACATCCCAGTACTGACTACAGCCAGAGTACTATTCGGAAAGGAACTGAGATTACCTTGAGATTTTGCCTTTGGTTCACGAGAGGACGCCTTGAGGTTAACGAATATGTCAACCAACTCTAAAACATACTGGTCATACACGAACTAGCCCGAACGCAGATGTTGGCAACCAGCGATCGTAGGAACACACGCTACGATCTGAACGTAAATTCGTTCGTCTTCCAAGAGAGTGGCAAAGTATGACTATTCAACCCCCAGAGGAGTAAGTCTTCAAAGCTCACACCAGCTTGGGATAGGAACTAGTTAAAAACGACGTTTGTCGGAGCCCGTTTGCAAAGATGGAAGGGTCCATATGAATCGACTGAATTTGTGTTCTGTGGTCACTCCGTTAAATGTTATTATGGAGCTTTCAACCATATTTAGGTTCTAAAGTGAAAGAAATTAGTTGTGAATAGTATTGCCCAAAATTGATCTTGGTCTTGCATGATTGGTCTTGTTCTTTTGCATTTTAGAAAGACCAACAACCGCCTAGTTGTAGCAAGACCAACACTGTCGCAGCAAGATTTGAGTAAAAACAAGACTAAACCTGTGAGACTATTGCACCTCGCAATTAATGATGTCAAATTGAGATGGGATCCTTAAAGAGTATTTGGTTTCAATATCGATATTGATAGACTTTCCCAGTATCAGTAACAATATAGCAAAGTTCATACCTTATAACTCTTACTTTTCCAAAATTCTGGAGGACTTTTGTCTTTACCAAATATTTTGTGATTCAACATCTCAATGAAATCTTCTAAATTCTACTTATCTGGTGGTACTTTCCCTGGCTGAAGAAGACGAACCGAAGTCCAAACAAGCTCCAAACTTTACAGGTTTTTGAATCAAAGAATACTTTTGCTTCTTTGGATTCTCAGACTTTTGCTTTGAACAAAAGGAACCGCGCTACAATATTAGTGGAGATTAGCGAAATTCCAAAAGTTCTTTGCTTTTGTCGTAAACCCGAAGCAGTAAACTGGGATTATGGTTTCAGTTAAACCCAACGATAATTCTGGATGGATGTGGAAGCATTCGACCTTACGTGTTTCATCAGTTAGGCGAAGAAGCCTAAGAGCTAGTGGTTATGTCATTAATAATAGTCCTTGGGAGGTAACCAAAGAATTGAACAGATCGATCGATTACTGGTAATACACTATGAGCAAATCTTTATAATGCAAAACAAATTAGATCATAATGTGGGGACTTTTTACCGAAATTCTATAACAAAGAATAAACAAAACACAGCTGCATCACAAAAGTAAACCTATGAACGAAATCTTAGTGTATTCGTATATGAATAAAGAGCTGAAAAGCTAGAGCGAAAACAATGGCCAATAAAAGAGAATGCGAGAACGCATTTAAAGTTAACACCCTTAATCTAGCACATTTTCATATCTCCAGTTCATTAGCAGAGGCAGAGGCACACATCTTGCGAATTATTCAATTAAAGGCCCATCCGAAAACGGAGACAAAAGAGCACACACACACCCAGTCGGCGAACGCTTTAGAAAATCCCATAGTAAAATATACAATTAAACAAAGCGAACGAGTGGATTTCTTCGACGAACTAATTGCATTCCCTTAACTTTGCATACAAATTCCTGTTTTATCCCGAACCGGCTAAGCTTCTCGTATAATTAGAATTTTAGAGATACTAACATATATATGATTTCACGGAGGAAATTCAGCCTGATTAATTCTTTACTACCTTTTGAAACTGACTGATATAAAATTTTACACGACCGTTTTGCTCTTAGCAACTTGCACTGGCTAATTAAAATTTGCATATTTTTGTTCGATGTCAGTTTTACGTTGTGGTCCGTTACAACCTGGCAATGTTAATGTGTTTGAATATATTAAAGATTTAAGGTTTCGTGGAAATGAAGGTGGTATTTCTAAGCGCCATCACTGTAGCTTCAAAACAAAGTCGGACTCGTTTTCTAGAATTTCTTATGATTTCTCAAGAACTCTGGTAATCGTGTTTTGATAAACTACCCTCATGACCTAAAAGCAGTTTTTGTCCCAATTACCCCCAATTTTTTTGTGATCTTGGCGTATTACAATTTTATAAATTTTGTAATAAACATTTTAGAAGTAGAATGCGATCCCTCTCATGGCTTTTGCTTATAGACTCAACCAAAACCACTATAAATATTTTTTTGCCAACGTTAACTCGTCATGGGTATGCTGCAGTTGCATTTTCGAAGTCTGTCGTGAACTGACGTGAGTCATAGTCACTAAAACCACCCAGCAACTCATTTCTATTGCTTCTAAGTAGTCTACAGTATTTTACAATAATGTAGACTACTTAGACCTCCGTTCATATTTCGTTATCACCTTCCAACCATCTGGATACCCAATAATCATTCTTACAACGTGTCCCGTTTCTATGGTGTACCCCTAGCTCTCTCTCTTCATCCTTCCTGTCTTTTCGCTTCACCGTTCACCACTCGCAGACCATGTGATTAGGGATGTCTACCATGCCACATCACATGATTAGCTTCATTACCTTCCCTAGCCTTAGCAGGTACTCACCCAAAAAGACCCATGTCGATGTTAGTTCCGCACTTCCCTCTGCCACAAGCTTATCGACCTTTCTCTGTCATCTTTCCTTGCCTCATTACTAACACCTCATCTTTATTCTGTACCCTCCTGTAGGCTCACCACCCTCTGGATAACATATGACTATCGATTGCCCTTATCAGTATCGCATATGTTCCAAGTTACATCGCCCTGTTGCGTACCTGAGCACCATACAACAAAACGGACCTCACCAGAACACTCAAAACTCTAATCTAGGCTTCCTTTACCCTCCTTACATTCGATAAAGTCCTTGAGAGAGCTGCCACCAATTTAGCAGTTAGTTCTCCTAATATACTCTTTGAAAAATACTCTCTTCTCTATGAATGCCCAGATACTTCCATCTTCTGCACATTAACCTTTTAAATCTTTACGCAAGCCATGCGCCTCCTGCCTTCATTGTTTCATATTTTCTATCTATTACTGTCTTCATATCTTTTACCATTATAACTAGGGACAAATCTTTGGCTAAAGCCACCGCTGGGAATTTCAGTGTGAGTACCCTACCTTACAACCGGTTCCACAATACTGGCACTAAAACCGATCCCTGCAGAACCTCCTACATCAAAAGCACCGCCTTTGAAGAGACAATTCCTCAGTACACTTGCGACCTGTTCACTCATTCCCCACTTTTCATTTTATACATCTATGGTAACTAGTTCTCCCCATTGGTAGGCATTAAGTCCAAATTAAATTTTCCTAAACAATGCTGCAATAATATCTAGATCTTTCTGAATCACTACATTAATAAATATTTTAACAAACCGTATCATTTATATTATTGATGAAAAGAACAAAGAGTGAAGGTCTCAAATATGAGTGAGCTCAGTGGAACACCAAAAGTAGCCATAAGGGAATCAGATTCTTTTCTTCTAATTCTCACATGTTGACTCCTGTGTTTTAAATATGATTTAAACCAATTCAAAAGTATTCGGAAAACATCAATAATTTGGCTATTTATCTAATAAAATTTAATGGCATATGGTATCAAAAATCTAGTCTAAATTTAGATAAACTTGGTTGAACTATTGGGATCTCGAATACTACAAATACGAAGAAGTTTAAGCGGGGGCAAAATTGCTAATTTACTGCTTGAAGAAATAATGTTTTTAAAATTTATTTTTTCCGAAAACTCTTGAAGATATCCGAGAAAAATAGAAATTTGGAGATTATTTTTTTTAACGAGAAATCGCAAAACTAAAAATAAATTCTCATTGGCAGTTTTTTGGCTATTCGGAGTATCCGATGGTTCATTTTTCGGCTTCCATCATCAACTTTTATTTCGTATTTCGAAAAGATTGTTGAGAAGGTTTTGACTTATTTTGCGGTTCTTTAATTTTTTATTAACTGTTAAATTTCGATATAGGACATTGTACATGAAAAATACTTAGAATTCAATGCATAATTCAAAAATAAAATAAAAATCAAATGTTTCCATTTGAAATTTATTTCTGGCCCACTTTGAATAAATGAGTTTATCAACACAAAAACCGCAGTTCAAAAAAAACAGATGTACCGAGCCTTTTTCCAAAACAAAAACAACACCTGAATTTTAAATAAATTTGCCTGCTGATTTAGTTATGACTAAAACATGTAGGTACCTTCGAAATCATATTAACAAAATGTCTCTTAAATGTTATCAATAATCAATAGTATATAGAGTTTATTACCTATTAGAAATGCCTCTATATTTTTTCTTAGGTACAAATTGTAAATATTTATCTTATAATATAATATTTTTCCTGGAAAATGTCCTTGATTTAAAGATGTACAATCAGAATACGTAGAGAACCTATGTAGTAAACATTTTAAATTTAAATAATATTCGTTTTGATAGATGAGACGGTTTTAGCCAATTCGTTTATTTGTCTTACCCTAAGTAATCTTTTGGGGTACGGCAAACGCCCCACCTTGTCCTACCTTGCATATGCCATTACTGAGAGGCAGCAAAAATTAAAAAAAATAAAACGCAATCTAGTAATTCGGCATTCATTCACTTGCAATGAGGCCCAAAAAAATTCAATATATCATTTAATCAGTTAGTAATTAATTAACAAATTGGCCATTTCATTAAAGTATTTACGGGAGGACATCGGGCGACAAGGTAACGTAATAAACCACCACCGTAATCCACCGGGGGTTTTAACATGGTTGGGTGTTTAGCTAACCATTATCGGTATTTCAGGATTATTAACTGATTGGTGTCGGATTTCAATTGATTCATTACGTGATTATTTCCTCTCGGCTCTTTCCTGACGGTGATCGAACGCCTACCGACAGACAATATGGAAGATTTTAATTTTGTAACGAGTCGTAGGTCGAATTCATTTTTAACACTTAGTGGGGTTTTCCGGTGTGCAAATAAACAGGGGTGGAGATTAGACTCATATTTTTAATTGGATGTTATGTCATGATCGATATTTACACGTGGGTGCGGAATAAAAACGAATCACATAAAAACGTATGGAAACACTTTGCAGTTCATAAAGTGTTTTCGAACAGAATGAGTGCCTATAATTATAATAAAACTCTAAAAAGACAGTGTCTCTTACATGAAATATTCTTTTTGAAAATTTTTGATAGGGGTGTAGATGGTATACGATTTAGAATTCAAAATACCAATTATTCGAATTTTTGTCTGTCTATACATCTGTCGGTCTTTCTATCTGCTGTTTGTCTATCTACCTGTACACGTATCATGCAACAATTACTGAATGACTTTTGATAAAAGTTGATGTGTAGGTACAAATATGTCTTAAAAATTGGATACTTTACATTGGAGAGAGACAAAGCGACCGCTGGACACCAGGGTTAAGGAACACCGCATAGCTACTCAAAGGACGGAGCTAACGCAGTTTGGGCTAGCTACTCACGCATGGACCGAACACCATAACATCAACTGGGAATAGACCAGGATAATTTATAAGAAGAACACTGAAATAAAAAAAAATTATACAGAAATCTTCGGTCACTGCCGCTGCGCATCATCGACAACCAACCGTCAGGTACGACGACGCTGATTGGACTGCCGATAGATGACTGATTAAGGGTATAAATAAGACGGATACTTTGAATTTCCTTCACCTGATGAGGATAGCAGATACAATGCTATTGAACCGTTGTGAGATCAACCATTTCAAGGCGATGTAAGTCCAAGGACACTTCGAGGAGCTCATAATGTGTTGATTTGCCTAACCACGCTAACCACACAAAGCAAGGGCAAGTCAAGTAGTCATCAATAATTATGAAGTAGCACCAAGAAGTAAATATTAAAATCTGCCGCAACGCAATCAGTTTTTATACATTTTCTATATTATTATGAATATAAATAAAAATTCCCGAAATAGATGAATTTGAAACTAAACGTTTTGAATATTATTCACCTACAAACATATTTTTTGCATCTTTTTAAAATAAATTGTTTAAAAGATATGTACAAAAAATATATAAAAATACCCATTTCCCCTCTTTATTTTCGAAACCATATCACCTAAAATTTTGAAAAATATGTAAGGCCCCACCTGAACCTTACAAGACAAATAAGGTATAAAATTTAAATTGTTCCTAACGCATCATGTAATATATCAAACCAAAAGGCACATTATTTTCAAAAAATAAATTATTTAAGTTATTAACAAAATTATAAAAAATTTTCACCCGCCCCCTCTTATCTCCAAAAAGTAATTAAAAAAATTGATATTGAGCCTCACCTGAATTTTGTTGGAAAAATAAGGAAAAACCCTTAATATTAATTTTGGCTGGCAAATTAGAGAATTAAATGGAAAATATGTTATTAAAATTGTTTACAACGCATCATGTATTATATTAAGTCAAAGGTTTCATTATGTCGAAAACCAATATGTCTTTTTCATATTTTTAAAATAAATTGTTTGAAAGATATTAACAAACATATAAAAAAATTTACTCATTCCCCTTTATATCCGAAACCATCCCACCTAAAGTTTTGAAACAAACTTTACAGAAAAAACAAGGAAAATTTCCTAATTTTGGGGGGCAAATTACAGAAATAATAATATACCAAAGTAAAGCCCTCGTTAAGAGGAATGCGAAGTTACTTTTTTCATATTTTTAAAATAAATTATTTAAAAGATATTAACAAAAGTATTTATAAAAATTACACATCCCCCCCTTTATCTCCAAAACTATGAGACGTAAACTTTTGAAAAAAATTAGTTATGTTGGGCCTTACCTGAACTTTACAAGAAAAATAAGGAGAAACTCCTAATATTAATTTTGGGGAGGAAATTACAGTACTATATGGAAAATATAGAATTAAACTTGTATTCTGTAAAATACCAAATCAAGAGGCTCATTATTAGGAACACAATTTTTCTCATATTTTAAGAATAAATTATTTCACAGATATTAGCATAACTATTAAAAAGTTTACCCATTCTCCCCCTTAATTTCCGGAACTATAAGACGTAAAAATTTGATAAAAACTAGGTGTATATTAGTAATGTTAATTTTGGGGGGCAAAATATAGAACCTATAGGAAAACAGAAAATTAACCTTTTTTAACGCATATTGCAATATGTTAAATGCCTCATTATGAGAAATACAAATATATATTTTTTATTGTTTTAAAATCATTTGTTTAAAAGATTTTAACAAAAATATAAAACATTGAAACAAAAGGAAAACCATGATCTTAACTTTGGAGTCCAACAGCAGAAAAAATTGGAAAATATTTTTTTTTGCTACGCATCAAGTAATATATCATGTAAAAGAATAAGGAGTGCAAGTATATGTGTTTCATATTTTTAAAATAATTTGTTAAAAAAATGTACCAAATTCTACCCATTAAGAAAAGTAAAACACAAATTCTAACAGGAATTTTTTTGTTTTTTAAGTGCACCTGTAACGTAACGTATCTAATAAAAAGAATCAACATTAAAAAAATATACTTTTTGAATTTTTAAAATAATTTCTTTAAAAGATTTAATAATTTATTATTTAAAATTTCACCGATCTTCCAAACTACTGAACCTAAAATACTAATCTTAATTTTGTTGGCCATTTAGAAAATTAAATAAAAATTTTATAAAATGAAGCGAATCATGTAGCCGATTCAATAAAAAGTGTGGAAAATAAAACTGGATATTTTTTATAAATTTAAAAAGATATTAAATTAAATATAAGAAAATTTACTCATTCTTTACTTGTCTAAATCTGGAGTATTAGAAAATATATAGCTACATTGATTCACCTCTACTATTATTATAAGAATTAGGGCTTCACACGAGACGAGAGTAGGCGAGAGGATCAAAAATCTCGTCTCGATCTCGTCAATTCCTAAAGAATTAAGTCTCGTTCAAGTCTCGTCTCGTCTCGTCTAGCTGCCGGTTCTCTGGTCTCGTCTGGATTAAATATATATAATGATAATAAATATTATATAAATATATAATAAATAATTTTCTAAAGCTATATTTATTACGCTATTATACAAAATTATTTGTACAAGTACATAAATGTTTTTATTTAACAAAATCTTAATTCTACCTTTTAAATTATTGGATGACCAAGAATTTAAACATCATGACCTTGCATCACATGATCTTTCAATGATGTACCTGTTTTTGTAAATTTTTGGTATCGCAGTGTGACATCAATTGTATCTCTACAAAATAATTGAAACATTTTTATGCATCTTTGTTACCGAATACTTCCGTAATTGACCAGTTCTATTATATATACTTCTCCACAGATGTATACAATAATTGCTCACTTCTTTACTACAAGAAATACAAGAGAAAACAAATACAGACAAAATTTTCAAAACATCGGTATTTAGAGGCAATAAAATTTGTACCTTAAGTATTGAATTTATAATGGCATCAGTGGTTTATAAGAAAAGTTTACAGTTTTGCTCTAAATAAGTGGATCTGCCAGGTAGGAAATTTCGAACCAAAGAAACCTTTAATAGTATATACGTTTATAACTCTCCAGTTTAATATAGACACATATACTCAACGGAGAGTAAAGTAACCCAATGATCTGTTAAAAAAATAATTTAAACTTAAAATATAAAATCTGCCAGGATAAATATTTATGATAAGAGATATGTTGCTATAAGAAGTTCAGTAAAAATGTAAAAAATCATACTTGGTTATTGAGTCTTTTTAAATTTAAAATAAAATATTTCACAGATGGTCACCAGATTTTATATATTGTAAAATGTATTGTTTTCTATGGAGACGTTTTTTAAATTTTAGAATAGAAACTTCATACAAGAAATTCAAGGAGACCATAAACGAGATTCTGTGCGGTCTCGGTATCGCCGATAATATTTTCCAAATCGAGAAAAATCTCGCCCTTGTGTGAAGCCCTAATAAGAATCCAATTCGCACTTGACCAAATTATTTAATTTTGTTGATTGAATAGTTATGTTACAGAATAATTTGACTAACGGGCAATCATTTAATACTAACTTAACATCTTTAGAAATTTTATTAGTTTGTCAAAGAGATTCAAATGATTGAAAAAAACATGATTTTCTTAAAATCTTTATTTTTTTTCCACGAGAATATCGTTTGTGTTGAAACTTGAACGACACAGTACAGAACCAACAAAAACTTTCAACTCACGATATTGTTTTTACACCAGGATCTCGTTCTCTCAAGAGACGAACTTACTGATACATTCTCCGAGAACATTTGAACAAAATGAACAAACCCAAATGACCGGAAGTTAAGTGGAACACTTAGCCGGAAATATTCATAATCTCCAACGGTAAAACAACTTTACTCTTGGTTAAATTTTCGAAATGAGCTGCAAAACGGTCTCCGACTTGTTCTAGCGAATTACCAAAACGAAGTAGTCGTTGCCCTAATATAAGCAATTACACACGAGCTGTATTATTTTCTTCTTCCTGAAGGGTTTGTTAATAAAAAGGTTAATTATATGTACGAGGGGTGCGACCCTAGTTGCCCCCTGTGGGGTCCGACCTCTCATCGGAAGTAGAATATTTGCTTAACGCCAGCCCTGATGTGTCGCTTTGCTTGTGATCCTTCAGGATGGATAAGCGTTTTGTCAAGTTTTAACGCTTCTGTTTTGTCCAAACATTTAGAAATAGGTAGATAGATAGATAGATTTTTATTATTTCCCATAAATGATAAAAGCCCAAAGGGCATTGAAAATTGTTACATTTACAAACAAATCATTCTTTAGAGAAAATAAAAAATTAACATAATATATATTAAAACATATCTAATTACGTACTAAATTAGCCACATTTGAATGATTATAAAACTCTGTTAAAGACTAATAAGCTTTATTGATTAGAAATTTATAGTTTCTCAGCAGCTTTTAATAAGAAAATATGATTGTATATGCCAGTTACTGAAAACTTAGTTTTTTGAGGAGTGTAACTAAATCTGAAATTCTGGCAAAGATATCGCAACACCCAGAAAAGAAGTTTAAATTTAATATGGTTCTGGTGCAACATAGATGCTATATACAGTAAGGAGTAAATGATTAAAATTTGAATAAAAAATGCCAAATATTTTTTTTAATTGGTGAATAATGTTTGTCCACCGCGGTTATCTATACACTCCCCAACATGAAAGTTCTAGGCGGCCATGGCAACAGATTCACATGGATCTCTTCAAAAAAAGTTTACGCTAAGTGAGCAACATGAATCCGAGTATTAACTTGTTGAAATATGGGATCCATGAGGTAAGGAAGTACATAAGGCTCCACTACTTCTTGAAGATAACGTTGGGCTGTCATGTTGCCTCGAAGAAAAGCTCAGGGTGACCAACTTCCATGTGCATTAGCACCCCATGTTGTCGTTCTCTACACCATTGTAGTCATTGCCATAGATGCTCAGCAGTCTGAGGTAGCACAAGATGGGGTCAATAATGCGGCATTTCGAAAGACCATATACGGCTGTAAAGCATTCGGAGACTAACAATATGGCCTTGTTATCTTAACCACTCATCAGTCAAATTTCGAGTTGTGGAAAATCGGTCTCTAAAGGCCGTCCGATGCCTACTTTCTCCGATTTTGGGTATTTTCAAAGCACGATTGTCAACATCTCATAACAGTAGTTGGATTTCTGTTCCTGCGGTTAGCGATTTCTCCAAAATGAAAAACTCACCTCCCGTTAACCAATAATTCGATCTCTTTCAACTTCACTTAGCTGGAGATACTTTCGACTTACACGTTGGAATGTCTTCGATGACACATTACATATAATATCCAAAAAAATATATGAATTAGATGTTGCGGTTTTAGTTCAATGCTGGTTCAATGCAAATATATAATTGACGAAGGACCTTTAGCGGAACAATCAATACAACACGTGCCGTCGCGTAAATGATATCACCAAATAAAAGTTAATCACTGACCTTTTAAGTCGAAGCCCTGCAGGTGGTGTTTTCTTGGTTCTTCTTTCTTTAGAGGCTAGCCCCGCAACAGCAGGAACTGATTTTAGAGCTTCGTCAGGACAACACGTTACACAAAAAATAGCGACGTAATGTTCATTGATAGAGCAGACAAAAAATGCGGGTTTAACAACAAATGATGTACTTTTGTTAACACAAAAGAAACAAAATGAAAGCGGTTTAGCGGTTGTTACGACCGGAACTAATAACTCGCGGAATTGTAACACAATAACAACAAAAAGCGGCCGTCTCTTCAGACGGAATCAAAAGTGTCCAAATAACTCTGAATACAATACATAAATCCCGAATACTGTCTTTATTTTACACGCAAAAAACACTTAATATTAGCATTAGCGCGACGGAAGGTTTTGGAAAAGGTGCAGAAGTTTAAAAATCAATGAAGTTATTCAATCAAATTTAAACAATACACCAAACAAATTGCGGGAACGCAACACACGTACTCTAGGCATTTTATAATTACTAAACATTGATTTTTATTGGTAAATTTAAAAAAAAATGCAAAAAACAACAAGTCTCTTCATGGAAGACATATAAATGATGTCAACTAAGATTATGTCGACAGTGCAGTGTCGAACTACTGGTTGCTCATATGTTTCCTGAAACGGAAGGCTTTATATTGACAATCCAAGATCAAGTTATTTAAACTAAGAACTACCTAAAGTACATCGTTAAAGACTCTTCTATTAATAACGACAGATGCAGGTACGGTTGCCAAACATCTGTATCTATCCAGCATATCACAGGAGGTTGTCAAGCCTTCGTTGCAACTGAATACAAGGAACGACACGATGTAGTGGCAAAAATACTGCACCAGGAACTAGTACTGGAACTTGAACTATCACAGTCGGTGAGATATCACCATACTATAAATACAAACGTTTGAAAATGACATAGTATTGTCGAAACTTGTCACGGTTTTTTATGTTATTTATTAAGTAAATAAATAAATAATTATAAAACAAAGTAATTCGTTTTTCTACAATCATAATGATAGTATATCACAAAATAATGGCTTCCACCATCAACAAACCAGAATCTGTTTTAGAAAATAACAACTACAAGCTGTACTGGGACCTCACGATACTGACTGATCGGACTGTTGTTAAAGTCTCTCGAAGAACAACTTTAATTGGCATAGCAATTCCCAACAACACTATTATAAATATCAAACAGGTTGAGAAAATAACCAAATATAGCGATTTGGAATTTCAAATAAAGACTCAGTGGGACATGAACAACACATGAACTGTACCAATTGTTATGTCAACGACAGGACTAGTCCCAAAACATCTATTAAACAATTTAAAATACCTCGGTCTGGACGAACACCTTTACCAACAAATACAAAAAGCCGTCCTTTTAGGAACAGGCCAGGACGGTCAGGAAATTCATGGGAAACTGCCGCCACGACTCCAACCACGGGCCTGAAAACCTGGCAAGGGTTCCCACAGAGCTAAACCCTTTTGATATTTAGGATATCTGGGGTTTAATAAATTTTCCCCTAAAGGCACGTTATACGTGTCTTAGAGGGAGTGTGCTGCCATACATTCTATGGTCAAGTCAGGGATTAGTAAAAAATTTACACGAAAAAACATTTTACCAAATTTCAATCATTTACTCCTTACTAGAGCATCTATGTTTTACCAAAACAATATTAAATTTAAACTTTTCTTTAAACTTTGTTGCGATTTCTTTTTGTCATTGTAGTTCCGGGCAAAATCTAAGTTGCTATTATCAAAAATCAATCAGTTATCAAATGCTTACAAATATTATGTAATATCCGGTATCTCATTAGTGGAAATAAAATATAGAACTGGTACCAATACCACCGAAACTTGAGGTACAGCCTTGATAATATAATTTTTTTGAGATTATTGTTCTCCCAAAAGTGTTTTTCTAATACTTATTTCTTGTTCATCTGACATATACACAGACTTGTTTTACATTTCCAACTGGTTTAAAATAAAAATCGTTTAGAAACCATGTTCAATCAATAACTATTTTCTAACATATTTTTTTATCTGATTTAAGGTACAATTCTATTTATTATTTTAGCAGATTCTTATCTCACCCTTTTGTATTTATTTTATATTATCCACATATTTTTTAACTTTTTTATTTGTTGTATTATTAAGTCCACTTTCTATAATTTCTAATTCACTCTAGATTGCAACCACACTCTATATGTTTTTGTGTATTTGTCACCCAATATAAATTATTTGTGTATCGCTTTCTGAATCACTCTGTACAACTATAATTCAACTCTACACGATGTTACAACCGCCCAGCAAAAGTAATCTCCGCCCTATTGACTGTGTCTATTTTTCTGGTGTTTATATCACCCTGTATACCTATAATTTTATTTCACCCAGTATGCAAATATAAGCAACTACTTATGTTCCACACTATATGAAAATTTTTAACCATCCTGTATATGCAACTGTCTTTAACATTTTTTGAACCCTCTGCCCTTTAACTCGAATATCCTTACTGCATACACTTATTTATTTATCTTTTAAAGTATTTATATCCACTCTGTTTTACCATAGTTTTACTTCACTCTTATTTCAACCACCTTGTATACGCAACTACTTATGTGCCACTCAATACAACATTTTTTTAACCACTTTGTATAACTTTAATTCTATTTCACCTTATATTTACAACCATCCTATATATGGAACTGCTTATGTACCACCCAATAGCACATTTATTTTTAAGATTTTTTGAAACCACTTGTCTAACTAATTTTACTTAGCCCAAGATTTCAACTGTGCACATTACTTGCTGCTTGAATTTCCATGCACGCACACCCCTACCACCGTATACCACATAAATACTTGTCTTTTCGATACACTAAAGGAATATTTCACTTGACTGCAATGAAAACAGTTAGAAACACCCTTTAAGATATACTTTCAGCATATCTTGACATTTAAACTAGATATTTATGATGAAAAATTTGACATTTACATTGATGTTTACTTTGTTTTGGCAAAATTTTTTCGATTTTCGGAAAAACTGTATGTTTTACGTTATATATAATTATACGGAATCAACCTGGAACATCTCTTTGTAGAATACAATTTAAAATATTCAAATTGGTTGAGCCGTGTTAGAGAAAACAGTGTAGATTTATTGAAATTCACTGAAATGTAGTCCCTTAATTACTGTCTTTTTCTGATTTTCTGGAAAACCGTAAATCTCACGTTATAGAAAATTATATGGTACCTTTCTGTAATATTCCTTAATATAATCCCGTTTAGATCGTCAAATTTGTCCAAACCGTTTTTGAATAATCACTGAGCATACATAAAAAAACATGACGACGAATTGATAACCTCTTACTTTTTGGAAGTCGGTTAATAAATTTTCTTGGAATAATACCACATCAGAGTTTCAACTTGTGTATATTTTTAAAACCAAACGTTTCAAAATCCTGTCGGATTTCGTTTTCAATGATATAAATTTATAAAGTAAAATTGAAATATATGACAATTATTTTGACAAATATGTTTACGTTACTATGGATAAATTTCTTTGATTTTAAATATACAGGGTGCACAAGAAATTCCAAAGATCATTATAAATCAAAAAAATTTTTCAAGTTGGAAGAACTTGAAAAATTGTCTTCAGAATTTATTTGTGGCGTTCCTAGGGACGACTTTTTTTTAAGATAGTGCATTTGCCAAAAAATGCGATCAAGGAATTCTGATAATTCAGTGATCCCATTAAAGTCATAAGGGAAAACCTAGGAGAAACCTCTAGACCTCTTAATGTTCGAATAAATGAACATCAAAATTACATAAAGAAACGTCAGTTCGAAAAATCAAAAATTTGTGAACATGCTTGGGACCAAGGCCATAAAATACAATTTCAAAACACAACAATATTACACAAAGAAGAACACTACACAAAACGAAAATTAAAAGAATCTGCCTTAATTCTGTTAAATGAAAACGACTGCATCGCTTCTACTTCCGTAGATTTCAGTCATGTCTGGTTGCCGATAATTAAAGATGAAATTAACAATGGTCATATCCTTTTGAACAACCCTATATCGGGATAGTTCATGAGGTTTTTCCTAGGTTTTCCCTTATGACTTTAATGGGATCACTGAATTATCAGAATTCTTTGATCGCATTTTTTGGCAAATGCACTATCTTAAAAAGAAAGTCGTCCCTAGGAACGCCACAAATAAATTCTGAAGACAATTTTTTAAGTTCTTCCAACTTGAAAATTTTTTTTGATTTATAATGATCTTTGGAATTTCTTGTGCACCCTGTATATTTAAAATCAAAGAAATTTATCCATAGTAACGTAAACATATTTGTCAAAATAATTGTCATATATTTCAATTTTACTTTATAAATTTATATCCATTGAAAACGAAACCGACAGGATTTTGAACGTTTGGTTTTAAAATATACACAAGTTTGAACTCTGATGTGG